>JBBPLF010000005.1:0-167240 GCA_038089615.1 Aureoboletus auriporus
ACATGTCAGTTGGGCGTGACATGTCAGTTGGGTCATGGGTCTAGTGTCGACATTCCTCCTCCGAATGGAAGGTAAAAGGCGTATACATTCCTCCTCTGAATGAAAGGCGAAAGATTGTGTGAGGAAGAAGAAAAATGAATTGTTCGGATGCCAACCTCGATCGTAACAAGATCATTATCCTTGTTATCTATGTTGACGATGCTCTTTTCATCAGAAGCAACAAATCCTCTGTCCTAGCACACAAGTCACATTTCATGAAGAAATGGGAATCTCGTGATCTAGGAGAAGCAAAGGAGTATCTTGGCATGAGGATTACCAGGGACAGAAAGAAACGTACCCTTATCCTCGATCAGACAAAATATGCCAAGAAAGTGGTTGACTGCTTTGGTCAAGAGAACTGCAAAGAGACCGCAGTACCTCTTCCTACTGGCTATCTGCCAAGACCCAACTCTGGCGAAGCATCTTCCTCTCTACGCAGTCGTTATCAGTCGATCATCGGATCACTACTCTACATCATGCTTGGAACACGTCCTGACATCACATTTGCTGTCATCAAGATGTCCCAGTACTCTTCCAATCCAACGGAAGAACACATGCAGAAGGCGTTACATATCGTACGCTATCTATCCCACTCACAATCACTCTGCATCGTCTACTCTGGGACTGGTGACAAGAACGGCCTTATCGCCTACTTCGATACGAACTGGGCTGGAGACATTGAAACATCACGTTCTACCACAAGCTATGCAATCTTCCTTGCAAACAGAATAGCCTCTTGGCTTTCCAGACAACAAAAGCATGTGAGACTTTCTTTCACAGAAGTGGAATATTGTGGTATGACAGAATGTGCGAAACAAATCCAATGGATTCACAACCTCTTCGGAGAGATCCACATATCCCTACCACCTACACCTATGTGTTGTGATAACCAAGGTGCTATATTCCTCACTTCCAATCCTGCACAAGAAGGACAAACCAAATACATCCAGATCCCCGAACACTTTGTTTGAGAGGCTGTAGAATTTGGTGAAATCGAACTCTTCTATGTTCCCACCAATTCACAGTTTGCAGACATCTTTACGAAGAACCTTGGAAAGATCAAGTTCCAAGAAGGAAGAAAGATGCTTACACTCAAACTGTTACAATTTTCCCTTATAACCCCTCTTTTCCTTATGTCTATGGACTCATCATCTCTCCTCATGTCTTCGCAAGACACCTATCTTCTTCTCCCCATTAGGTTTCTTTCACCTTTTTACTTTGCCTGTTGAGTCACGCCTTACAAACGCCTGACGCACATTTGTTGAGTCACGCTTCGCTTTCTCCTACTTAACGGACCAAACCTCTCCTCGCCACCATTCTCCTTATATGGTGGCTCATGTTCCTTTACCCATTGATACATAGCCCATACTGCGCACATTGCCTTACGCAGTACGCAGTTACATAGCCCTTACTGTGCTCACTGGAATGCGCAGTATCATACATCGTATAAGTAGTTACCAGACTTCACCTGTGTCTCCCCAGCTAGTTCTACACAATCCAGCGTTGTTACTTAGCACATCCACGAGTCCCAAAGTATGCGCATTGGGTAGTGAGACACTTCTTCTCTTTGCTTTGCCCACAACAAGTCTCCGAACTACTTCAAGTATTCGCTGTGCTACGTTCCGACGCCCAGCGTTAACACAAACCATTTCCTTCATGAAACAACTCCGCGTTCACAATGAACAGCGAGGAGAAGTGTTGAGAATCTTGGTTTTCTTATTCATATTTCATATTACATAACCAAGATTCTAGGCCAGTTACATGACAAGTCACCTGATTGCATGACACATTTACTTGTGTACATAATCAGAGACTAGACCTGCTGACATATTTGCTTATGTACAGGGTCTAGACCAAGTCATCACACGTGACTTCGGGGCCTTTCCACTATTCATTATTGCATCATATTGCTTCAGATGACATAATAGATCAGAGCAACTTATGCCATTGGATGTCTTTATAGACTCCGGATAAGTCTTTTACACTATTGGTTCTTACTATAGATACCATAGCTCCTTTTACGCTATTGGTTGATATTCTTATATCACATAGCTACTTTTGGGGGTACAGCCACTGCTGTAGACGTATATAAGGATGGCCCTTCTGGCCATCCTTTCCCTCTTCTTTAGAGTCTTATACAGTGCTTTCTCACTGTGAGCCACTACACCTCTGAGCTGTTCCACCTCCACCCGACTACACTACCTTTGACTCTCTAGTCGGAGGCTCTATATTCTCTTGATTACTACTCCAGGATTTCCACCTGAAGTGTGAGTATTCCCACACTTCGCAATCCCTTAACCTGCCACGTTCGGGTTGATTCCCGAAACTTGCTAGAGTACCGAACCACACAACTTTGAATTTGACCGTCACAGTACTCGTAGCCCACGTGTCCAACTTGAAATTCTGCATTGGGATACAGAACGCTTGTTATATAACATCCACAACAGAATTCTTTCTTTATCTGTCCGTTCGCCTAATGACGCGATGATCTCCAGGGTAAACAAAACGACGTATTCTCCTTCCCGTGGACACAAATTCGACCTCCAAAACTTGCGTCGTCTTTCTGACAGAAGATTGGTAGGAACCTCTGCTATCTATTTCAGCGTACTCCGTGTCTCCAAGCAGGGCTTCAGGATCATAACTTGCTATGCCGGCAAAGTTCCTGGTGATCCAGATATAAATGTACCCTCCTGAGATGTTCCTGACATTGATTGGTTGGGGAACTTCAACTCCCTTGTCCCTGCAGCAACAAGTAGTTGGTATTGTCCGGTAACAATAACTCGAGTAGCAATCAGCCTTACTTGCTAAACCATCCACCCATCATATACAATCTCTGCTAAATGGAAATGTGGACGAAGTGGCGATGATGAGTACAATCAAAGTCTAGACACAAAAGTGATGTGTGAGCGCAAGTCGGGGAAAGCAGGGACGTAGGGACGGGAGAGTACTAGGAGGATACCTGTCAATGAAGTCCCTGAACTCACCTATGTCGAGTTGAAAGACTGCAAGCGTGCCAGTGCAGCGTGATTTCTTCTCTGAGCTTCTTGAAGAGCGGATCGTCCTCCCTCAGACTTTATACCCCCCAATCGTTGGAATACTCGGGCGGACTCGGGGTAGGGGTGCGTCGTCAAACGGAGACGTTCAAGATTTGATTTGATTTTTCGAGACATGGGTGACAACCCTGCCAGTGCGTCAATGATCCAACTCCATGGATCAAGAGGCAATTGCTTCAAAACTTGACCATCAGCCGTGCCGATGCATACTAGACACGTCCTCGTGCTCACCCTGTAATTCGGTTCCGTGATTTACTACTTACGGATATGTGTAGTCCCGGATCCACTGGCAGTCGTTGTGGTGACTGAGCGCTGGGGGCCAAATTTCAAGCCATCAGACCTGAACGGATGGAACCAGATTTTCGCGCGATGGGCTCACGATAGAATAAATCCGAGTCGCTTCTGTCACTGAGACTGCCGGCCGGTTTATTCATTCAGTACGAGCACGAGAATAATCATTACATCAACAGACGCCTTGATGATCAACTTCCCAGATTCGGGTGTGGAGAGACCAGTGGCTGCTTGGTGCAGAGACGTTGCGCGCCGCCTTAATCACAGGGAAGATCCCAAGATGAGGGATCTACGGGTGCGAAGAGCGTAGGTATAGATGTAAGTCTGTGTGCGAGGGAGAAGACAAGTAAACCTGAGCTGTCGAGCCCGTCTGCTCGCGTCCGTCAGACCGTCGTCCCTCTCCGCGGATAAAGTATGCATAGTACGCGTAGTTACGGTGATAGGTGGTATAGGGCGCGGTTTCGAGCCTGCAAATTACGCTTTCGTCAGGTGGCTTGACCGTTACTACGACTGCCATCCTTCCACCGTTTAGGTGGACTCGGACTACCTATAGCATTCAGTGGGAGTGGTGACTCGCCAAACTTGAAGACTCGCATAAAAGCGTGGAAGACACGGTCCGGTGGATGGGCAAGTTTCTCGTTGCATCCGAGTTAGTGGCAAGGCTACGTTGTTATTTGTATTACAGTCGAGATGTGTCCCGTGCTTCGCTAATACTTGTCTGTAAAGAACAAATATTCAAAACTGTTTGTTCAAGCGAATGGCCCAATACGACCCAGGCCAAACCAACTGGCGTGATTTCATTCCCGCGTGCACGAACTCGATTTGCAAAACTTGCACGAACTCTCTTTCAAAAGATCGATCCTCGTTATCAGCTATTTCGGCATACTCCGTGTTTTCAAGCGGGGCATTGACATCAGGATCATAACTTGATAGACCAGGAAAGTTCCTGGTCAGCCAGATACGAATGAACCCTCCTGAGATGTTCCTGAGTGTGACCGGATTGGAATCTTCATGTCCTTTGTCCCTGCAATAAGTATGTGGCCCTGAGCAATATCCTGAGTAATAACCAGCCTTACTTGCTAAACCATCCGCCCATCGCAGACAATCTCTGCTGGATGAAAAATGTGGATGAAATAACGATGGTACGATACACCTCTGGATGCAAGAGTGATGCATAAACGCGAGTTGCGGAAAGCAAGGACATTATGAAAGCTGAACCCACCAAATTCAAGATGAAAGTCTGCAAGCATGCAACGCGATGCTTTTCTGAAGCTCTTGGAGGGCAGATTCAGATCGTCGTCCCTTTATACCCTCCTACCGTTCGAGTACTTGGGTGTTGGGGAGAGCCGCAATAGTGGGTCCGCAAATCGGAGCGTTCGAGATCGGAACAGTACTTGAGTGGTGCTGCTGTCAACTTTCAGCCTGAAAGCGCCTTCCAACATGATGCAACTCCATAGATTAAGAGTGTTGTTTTAAGACTTGATCGTCAACTGTGTTGATTGGTATGGATATGTCCTCGTGCTTAGTTGCCTTGTATATCCTGGTCACCACAACGACTGTTAGTGGATCCGATGCGACTACATATCCGTATGTGTATAACACGGAATGGAATCAGTACCGTCAATATTATTTGTCATGTATGAAATTGTTCATAGCGGGAATCGACGGCTTGCCTCGTACGGATTAATCACCAGTTTACAGTGATACACGGAGTCTGGCAGCTCCGAGTCGTGTCAGTAGCCTTTTAGATCGATTAGAGTGGAATGATTATCACTGCCATTTCTGACCTCTCAATTTTCTGTTCACTGTCAATATCCGTTAACGCAGGCAAGTTTGTTCTTTTTTTTTTCCGGTCTGCCAGGGGGGAATCAATGCGATAATTGAATCAGAATCGTAGCTCCTGAGCCTGAATAGATAACGACGAGGGTTTCATACCGTAAGACGTCGCAAGCATGAAGTATACGTGAATACATGAAACGTTCATTCATCAGCTGTTGGCATCAAAAGGCCGTCGTATGAAACTGTTCGTAGCGAGAGTATAGATCCGAGGAAATGCCTCGCTCGCGATATCACGGGAGCTGACGGTATCGTCACGACAGAATGTTTGGCCATTTAATCCGTAGTCCTTCAAGCCAACGCATGTATAACAGCTCGGCAATGGGCGACTTGCGTGCTTGGCCAGCTGGGTCGTCCGTTTTAAGCGACGAGGCGCTCGCTTCTCCCTGAGAGGTTGTGATATCCTCTTGCACTTCGGTAACTACCAAGCCTCTAGCCGTCATTTCGCTTTTCCGAATAATACGTTTGTGGGGGAATAGTCCACGGGAACTCTGCACGTGGAGTCGGACGGTAGCATTCCTAGCGAATGTCGGTATTTAGCAAGATTCCCCGGGGGCACTCGAGGACGTACTCGTTGATGCCAGAAAGAACGTCAAGGATGACATTGTAAGAAAGGGATGCGTTGGCATCACGTAGGTCTGCAAACCCCCGCGCAATCATACTCAAAGCCTCAATCTCCCGAGCGTCCATGTCGTCGCGAATGGCCTTGAAAACGACGTCAGAGGGACGATATGCAGAGGCCAGGCTGCGCTTACGTTCTGCAGGACCGGGAGAACAACGTCGTCAACCATGGCTCGCCCAGCGCGCTCTGATTCGTCTGTGCGTCGCTTCAACGACGAACGTTCTTTGGCAGGTGACATCGTTGTCGGTGACTGCGGGGGGTCCTCTCTGCTGCGTGTTGTCCCGACATACTCTGCAGAAAGCCTCAAAGACCCGGCGGCGTCGACTTTCTTCACTGGTCGGATCGTATCTACACCAGAACCCAAGTCAGCCTCTCGCATAACCGTCCCGGCGCCAGTGGTTCTGTGCCTTGCTGCATAGGACGAACGTTTCATAGAGCGGACAGAGCCGGTGTAGGCAGGGGGCGCGTCTTCAGGGAGCCCGCCTTCTCCTGATGGAGTGATGGGCCCAGAGGAAGCTCCTGAATCGCTCGGAGAGTCCGATGCAGCGAGCAAGGCAGGAACATCCTGTTCTTCCGGCGGCAATTTGATCATCACAGTCGAGTGTGTTGCCTGGTGACTGATCCCAATACCACTAGATACCAATTCCTCGCTACCTTTGATAGCACCCTCCGTGTTAATAGACTGTTCATCGTCACAAACCAAAGCATCATCCACCCCCTCGTCATCCATGTCCGGAAGTAGGTCCCGGGCAGCACTGCTGAATGTCCCCATTACAGACGAAGTCTTGATAGTATCAAAATTCCAGTCACTGCGTAGCGTGGCGTTGCTCTCCCAGTTTGCGGTCCCCTTCAAAGTGGGCTGGTATGCTTGGAGGCCCTTTTGGGGAGAATTAGTGCGAAAGTCCTGGTAACGTTCAATTAGCTCTGTGAGGTATGACGTCTTCTTTGCATTCTTGACGAATCTATGTTGGAGAAGCTCTTTGGCCGTGGGTCGCTGCACATCATATGAGAACGCGCTCAAGCAAGGTTGGGCATGTTCGTACCGCGCTAGGGTCCTTGGTGAGGCACAACGAGACGAATTCCTTGAACGCAGGGCTAAAATTGCCCTCGAGAGTTGGAGGCTTGGCCTTGGGAATAAGGAAGAGCACACGCATGGGATGGTATTCTGCCAGAGGTGGCTCGCCCATAGCCATCTCAATCGCAGTTATGCCTAGGCTCCACATGTCTGCTTTAGCATCATAGCCGGCTTGACGAATGACCTCTGGTGCCATCCAAAAGGGTGTGCCGACAAAAGTATGTCTCAGTGTGCTCGTGAGTTGGGCTGCAACGCCGAAATCGGCGAGCTTGACTTTGCCTGCGGCAGAGAGGAGGACGTTGGCGGCTTTAATGTCACGGTGGATGGTGCCCTCGGAATGAAGATAGTCGAGACCGAAAAGCAGTTCGCGGCAGATGACTGCAATGTGCGCTTCCGAAAAGACGCCGGGTTTCAGCAAGTCGAGGCATGAGCCTCCGGCGAGGTACTCCATGATGATCCATAGCTTGTAAGCCACGACAAAGGAACCATAGTAACGGGTGACGTATTCGGAGTCGCATTGAGCCAGGCTGGCAATTTCCTGCTGGATCTCGGAAATATCGTCATCGGTGTCCTCCAAGTCTGTAGAGAGGATGAAAGGGGGCCTGGACGGGGGTGGACGAGGAGAACGCACCGATTTGTTTGATTGCGACAATCTGTTTGGTCTCATTGTGGATTGCTCTGTAGACGGTGCCGAAGCTGCCAGTGCCGAGTTTGTCGAGCAAGGTGTATTGGCTTGCAGGGTTGGTACTTGGGACGGGGTAAGGTTCTCTGGGAACAGCCGCGAGGTCAACATGACTCGGCTTCCGGAGACGGTTGCTGGGGGGAGACATGGTGGTCTGGAGACAGACGTCGAAACGTTGACGGCTGTTGCCTCATTACACGTGCCCGACCTCTCACAAAACATGACATATAAGATTCATGTAACGACCAACACAAAATATGCTGCTACGCCTTGACTGCGTATCTACGCAGCGGGAAGTGGATGTCCTTCTTGTGCTGCTTCTCCGTCTTCAACGATGCTTCGTGCTGCAGATCGCAAAATTGGTCTCAACGCCACGGACAACATCGCGCTGTGTATCTCACCTTGGTCAGTCGCCGTCTGATGGCACGCGTCTTCTTCGGCCGGAGGTCGAGTGGGAGGTATTTCTTGTTCTTGTAGTACTCCCGGAGATTTTGGCGTGATTTGTGGTTCATCACGGTCAGGACCCGTGCGATCGACTTGCGCACGACATGACTGCAGCACTTGAGCCCAGATCAGACATAGAGTAAAGTACATACATCTTGGTAAGTTTTGAAGGAGCCCCTCCGGTCGTCTTTTGAACTCGGAGGGAAAGCAGGTCGCTCTTGAGCTCAGAGAGTTGTTTTGTCAAATCATTCTTCGATCTGTGACACGATCAGCATGCAAAAACGAATGCAGCTGGATGCTCACTTTGACTGGAGTTCGTAGGCCTTGACTTTGCCGGGCATTTTGAAGGATCAGAGCGTCAACAGGAGGAGACCTTGGTGAGCAGTTGTCGCGATTACGCTAGCAAGAACTGTATAGTTTACAAGCCACAGTTCCCACGGTCACTAATGTATACTGTGTACACTAGCCTCGACAAGATCCTGAAAATTCACCAATGTGCCCCCAAAAATGTCGAGTGCGCTTGAAATCGGTCAACATTTTGAAGTCTCGAATGCGTGACTTTACCTTCCATATGTCAGATCGACTTTTCCACCCGAAAGCGAATCCACGAGAGCCAGGTCCGAGACATCTGTAGCATCTTCATCAGATAACCTACCAACCTAACCCCAGTCTTACGCACGTTTTGCTCCCCCAGCATACGTCGTTGGTATCGTCACCCATTCGCCTAGCTCTAAGGTCTGTGTTAATCCACATTGCAGGCGTAATGACGGAATATGTACTTGTCACAAGTTCACTGTCGATCCCCTGACACAGTCCCTCTACATCTGCGGCGTGAACGAGAAATTCACTGAATATGGAGTCAGACGCTTTTATCCAGCCAATTCCCGTCACCTGCCTACAATATTCCGACAACATGTCGAGCGATTCTAACGTTGCATGTTGGCTGGCTGGAACGGGTGGAACAATCACTTGTGACCCACCTTTGCATACCTCCATGTCCGTGATGTCCTGCCACTTGTTCATCGCTACGAACCACTTGTCCCCTCGACGACGACAGCTACTCATAGCTTATGAGCATCTCGCATGTATGCGCAAGGATTGGCCAACCTCACGTCTACGACAAGCCTGACCTTGCCGACGGCTTTGGAGATGGAATCAAGCCTCTCTCGTGAAAACGTAGCCCCAGGAAAGAGATAGGAAGTGACAATGACCTGGAGAGATTGAGACACGAGTTAGATCACAGCATTGTACACACCTTGCTAGCGCCTGCATCTAGCCATTCCTGCGCGTTCCCCGCCGTTATTCCACCGCCTATCTGTAAAGCACCTGGATTGTGCGATAGAATGTTGTCAGGCGATCAAGGTTGGGGGACAAACCTGGCCACGCCTCCAATGCCTCTCTCGCGGCATCCTCATTTCTAGGTCCCAGCTTTATGACATGCCCACCGTGCAAATCGTGCTCTTTATACAAGCGTGCATAATCTCCTGCGGTTTGGCTAAAAATGATCAAGTGAATTCATGCTTGGAGTTTGTTACACCGACCTGGCGATAAAATTCGTCTTGAGTGCACTTGGGTCATCGTCCGACAGGGTACCACCGACGATCTGTTTCACTTTGCCATCATGAAGGTCAATGCATGGTTTGAACCTGCTTCTGCGTCTGGTTGCCTTGTCCTGGGTCATCGACATACTGCAAGCGGTGCGGTAAATAATATACAAACAACTAGTACTCTAAAGATGCTTCCATGATGCGACTGAGATGTTCCCTTCCGTCTTCCCCAACGACATCGCCAATATTCGGCGCAAGATCCAGTACACGACGCTGTGGGAGTGTACCCTCAACGAGCCCCGGAATGTCATCTTTCGTGTAGCCCAGCGCCTTCAAGCCACGCGGTACACCAAGCCCGTCAAGGAACCGAGCAATCGACTCATACAGGTAGGAGCCAATTTCGGAATCCGGAATGCTGGTGATGGAAGGATCTGTCACCGTCGTATTATTGAAGATCGCCAATGCTTCCCGGTGGCGGTCTGGCGACGATGGCGCAGTAAATTGGAAAACTGACAGGGGAATTAGAATAACTGCAACAGTAAAAGCTCGAAACATACCTGCAGGTCCTGTAATCGCAACACTAGTGCACGAGTTGTAGGTCACTACGATTAAGCACTGATAGGGCGTACCTGACACCGTGGGGGATGATAGGATGGTCAACTTGGTATCCTGGATGCTTATATTTGGGACCTCTCTTGTTCAAACCAGAGATCTAACCCACGGTTTTATCGGAGGATGATCAGATTTCGACCACGGAACTTACAGGGTAGCTCATTCCATGACATAGATGCACACCGGCATTTCCGAATCCAATACCAGCAAAGGAAGCAGCGAGGCTATAATATCTGTGAGTGGTTTGTAGGCGGGATCGTATAAAAAACATACAGCATTTGACTTCTTGCTTCATGATCGGTGCTATCTTTAGCAATTCGAGGGAGGTACTTGACAGTGGTCCTGAGGGCCCACATGGAGAAGATATCAGCGACTGGGTTGCTGCCTTGGTATGCTGGGCGAAGGATTGGGTTGGCTGGGCGAGGCGTACGTTCCGTGTAGCTGAAGGGGGTGAGCGAAAGCGAGGTTGAGACATGCAAGGTTGTGCTCACGGAATCGCAGTGTAGCTTTCCATGCTGTGGAAAAGGACGTCAAGGCCAGCGCTGATGTGGACTGGTGTTGGGCAGGTTTCGGTATTTGCAGTGTCGACGACACCCAAAGCTGGTTTGAGGGCACGACTCGCAATACCAGTCTTGAACGCGCGCGAAGTGACATCGAAAATAGCAGCTCCAGTAGTCTCGGAGCCGGTTCCAGCAGTAGTAGGGACTGAAAAGTAGGTTGGATGACAGCAAAAGAGTACAAGGGATGGTACTTGCCTGCGATGAGAGGGCGTAGGCTCTGAGATATGGGTAGCCCCTTTCCGACGGGAGCATTGACAAAGTCCATTAGGTCATTTTCCTTGTAAACGGAAAACCTGTTCAGGTGAGGCCACGAAGGCTGAGAAAAGAAGAGACACGAACAAGTTTGCAGCCTTGGCGGTGTCGATGACGCTTCCACCTCCGACGCTTTGTGAAATGTGGTTGGGAGTTGATAGCTCGAGCGCACACGGTACTTACGCGAGGAAATGAGTAAAGTCGTGTTGTCTCGCCCAGGCAATGGCGTTTCTCCAGCTCTCCTCGGTAGGTTCGGTGACTACTTGGTCGTAAACTTCGAAAGGAAGGTCGTCCTGTGATTCCAAGGACTCGAGGGCCTAGGAGAGGGGTGAGTGGATCAATGCAAGCGGTTGAGACGCGACTTACGACGGCGATTGGCCTAAGCTTGGCTACAATAGGATCGGTAAAGACGCCGACCTGGGAGAGGGATGAAGGGCCAGCAGCAAGGGGCGTGAGCAAGAAATACCTTGCGTGCTTTCATGTTCTTGAGGTCCATGCCGACCTCGCGGGTGACACCATCACCGAACCGGAGGTTGGACGCAGCGACCTAGTCAGACGAGTGAGCGAGGGTTGGTCGGGCGAGTTCGGTATGCACCTCGAACGCATACTCTTTTTGGATCACGGGACTGGCGAACTGCCTGATCTGCGAGCTGCAGCGATGGCAGGGACAGGCCGAGTGCTGTCCTGTGAGCGAGATGAGCCGGCGTATGGACTGGTTCGTCGCCGACATCGTTCAGGACGAGCAGCATCACGTGCCGAACATTAACCGTGTTTTTGCACAGCCACTGAATAACAACTTGGACATGGTCAAGATACCCGTCCGCCGTGCACAACGAGCCGCTTTGCACCGCCGAAGTGGCTCGGCTGGTGTGGCAGTCGCTCCTTCCAACACGACCGTTTCTCTCACGTGAGTCCTCCCCGCACTCCCCTCCCCCGCGCTGACGCCACTCAAGTGACGTACAAGACTTGATTTACATTGCAAACGTTTGTCTCTTGTCCTCTCTTGTCGCCCCCGAGCTCACCCCTGTTACAGGTCTCCATTGGAGGCGTCTGTAAGCAGCGTTCACACCCTCTTCACGACCGCGTCTCATTTGTGTTTCAGCTTACCCCCTCCAACTCGACACCGGCTCTTCTGGTACGTCCTGCGTCACCGACTCCCCCTCTTTGACCATGTCCCTTTAGACCTCTGGGTGCTTCCTTTTTCCAACTCGCTCCCCAGTGCCGAACCTACCGTCAGTACACTCCTCTCATTTTCTTTCTCACTTACTCACGTGCCACAAAGTCCGTTACCCTAAATCTTACTGTACGCATTCGCGTCCGTCGTGACTTGTCGCGACTCATTTCCGCATAGTATGGCACAGGTTGGGCGTCTGGCCCAGTCGCCGTGGCTGAAACAGTCGTTGCAGGGTATCTTGCTCCGTCTCCCTCGCTCATTCATTGCTCATCTTTTGCTCAGTATCACTGTACCCCAGCAAGCATTCCTGAATGTTTCGGCAGCCCAGAACCCTGCATTGTCCTACAACGCACAGGGTATCATGGGTCTGGGCTTTGACTCTCTTTCCAATATCGACGCCGCGTTCAACCAGTCGGGATCCTCCGGACGAACCTTGCTCTACAATCTCTTTCGCGACAATACAAGCGAACCTAATTTCATTGCATTCTCCCTCCAGAGCACTTCTGACGGTGATGGCGTTCAAGGAACCTTTAGTGTTGGCGAGACAGATCCCCAATATGCCAATGTCACAGGTACAAAGAAGATCTCGACTTGGCCGGTTGCCTCCCCTTCACGATGGACTGTCCTTTTGGACTCGTTTGTTGTTGGGAACAAGACAGTCTCCGTCTCATCTTCGATATCTGCCGCGCCAGCGAATCAGGCTGTAGTTTTACTTGACAGTGGCACAACGAACACGTAAGCTGTTCGTTACCTTGTTCACGAAACAATCATGCACAATCATTTCAAGATACGTGCCTACCGACGTATCGACGGCAATCTACGGTGGCGTTGATGGTGCACACTACGATTCCTCTCTCGGCCAATGGACCGTTCCGTGCAACGTTGAGATTGACATAGCTCTTCAATTCGGGTAGGTTTCCATTGTCTTGAATTTGTCCTCCTTTGACGCCTTGTCAAGCAATCAGATCTTTCCCATCGATCCGCTCGACCTCACCCCCACTGACACGGGGAGTTCTACCACCTGTCTGGGTTCCTTCATTCCACAGAGTTCTCCCGTCGATCCTGGTCAATTGTTGGTTTCCTATATATACTACCCCGTTAACAATAGCTCTGACGCTTTGTTCAGTGACTGGTTGGTTGGCGATAACGTCCTCCGCTCAATTTACACCCTTTATGATTTCGGGGATTATGATTCCTCCGGAAACGTGGGCAACCCATACGTTCAAATGCTTGCTCTCATCGATCCCGATGAAGCATCTGTCCAATTTCATAATGCTCGAGGTGGCACCCCAAACACCAACATTACTTACAATGTTTCAGACTCTGGATCTGGATCCACATCAGTCTCGCTGTCGACACAAGTTGCCAACGCTATAGATAATCTCTCCAAATATCTCCCGGCGATCCTCGGTATCATGGCATTGAATGCCCTGGTCTTGATAGTGCTGGTCATCGTGGGGATCGTGTTGCTTTGCAGACGTAGAAAGAATACTCGAACCCGCAAGACGCCCGGGAGACTGAGCCCCATACTCATGGGGAATCAGGGTGGGTTCAGGGGCTCCGAATTCCCTGGGGATGTTCCACACACATACCAGCCGGTGTCGATGGCGCTGACTGAAGACACTCTTTTCGTCCCCCCCTCGCCCGGCTTCAAGAATTACTCTTCGAGCCGTCCAAATTCGGTTGCCTAACTCATCTCGTGCTCAATTATGTTTGGTTGTAGAATTGCTAGACAGTGCTCGTCGCGGACTTGTCTCTTCTTGTCTAGACATCTACTTAAACCATAAGTACATATTGCTTGCTTTATCTAACCCTGTGTCGATGCTTTTACACATGATCTCCAAAGCGGGGGCCCTCATCTATTGCGAGGTTTACTACTCCTTGCGGCGAGGTCAAACGACACTGCGTTGTCCTCCTGTTGCATCGTCGACTGGTTGCCCATCATCAATTTCTCCGGTCTCAGCAAGGTATGCCCAAAGGTGCGAACCACTTGCTGAGCGTGAGCTTTGAACGAGAGAAGCCGATCTCGACCGTCTTCTGTCCTCGGATCATTCAACAATCGGTCGATGACACTCTCCAGTGCCCGTGCAAATGATGCCCGATGGTATGGTGTGCCGACATCGTCCTCGAGCAGATCATCGATACCAACACATTCGGAGAGCCGAAATGCCAGCAAGCACTTGGTATTGCCTTTGGTGTGTAACGCAGTGCGCAGGACCAGGGACATGGTTTCCACGTTTGGCGTAAAAATTCTACCCTTGGACCGCTTCTGAACCCTGAAAGCGGCCCTGCCCTCAGATTCATTAAACGAATCCGTCTGGATGCCCGTCATGAGCTGAAAGGACCTGACGAGGGCTTCCCAATCTCCGGTACGACAGCACGTCACGAGTACGTGGTGATAGCTATACATGTCGGGACGCAAGTCGGGCAAATCGTACATTGCATCCTGTTTCAGGCACCACTCGAGCGCGTCGATGGCCTGCGAGGATGCGTGTGGAGAGGCAAGCAAGGCGAGAGACGCGTGCGCGCGCAAAAGCTTGTGAATGTGAGTCTTGTTCAGGAGCGCGCGTGCGTCAGGCCGATCGAAATCGAGATTATCCATGACGAGCTGCATGAAATGCACACAGAGCCTCCATTTCTGCATCGCGGAACAGACTTGGAGGGCAGCGTCGAGCGTCCAGTGGTTCAAAAGGGGCGAGAATCTGAATGGACCTGGATCGCCGGGCCTCGTGAGACCGAGGTGGGACGCGATGATGTCCAACGCGAGAGTCTGGTCTGCGGGGCGACCGCGGGCGAGGGCGTGTATCGTTGCTGCGACCAGGTGCGAGTCGAGCTTAAAGTCCGGGCGCTTCTGCATGGTCTTTTCGATCTGTAACCAGACGTGTTTCGCATCTGAAGCGGCCGTATCGCGAACGGACAGGGCCTCTGCGCGTTCCTGGTGGTGGATAATGGCACGCAGCATGGCTGTGAATATGTATTTGGTCGGCGCGTAAGGACCATCTTGATCCATGGCAAAGTAGACGTCAAACATCTTCTGAATGTCACCCGTGGCACCGAGTATGGATATGTAGAAAACGAGGGGGGAGTGGGCGAGTTGGCCGCTGTCGTCAAGGTCATGGTGTTTGACGGACTGTATATACTCGAGATAGTACTGATAGAGGGCATGCGCATTAGCGAGCTGTTTCGGGTGGTTTGACCAGTCAGAGATCTGGGAAAGACCCTTGAGGAGGGTGACGAATGTGGCGACGTTCGGCGAGAAACCGCGGCGTTTCATCTGCACAAAGGGTGAACCAAGCAATCAAGAAAGAGGAGGGAGGGAACTCACGTCGACGAAGAGGGAGTACATGAGCTGGAACTTTTTCTGAGATGCGCAGAGGGAGAGCATGGTGTTCCAGGTGGCGACATTCTGAGCATCTCTGGGCACGGAGCGGAGACGCTGAACAGCAGTATCGATCTTTCCGTCAGCAGAGAGTTGCTTGAGCTGCAGAGCGAGATCATACGGGCGGAGAAGTTTTCTGGTCGGACGCGAGACCCGAGTTGCAAACGCACGGGTGAACGTCAACTTGAACATCTGCATCAAGGTCTGAGTTTGTACATAATTGACTACCACACTAGCTACACCTTGTGCAATCTCAGATCAACCCTTCTAGCTGCCAGCCCCATCATAAACAGCGACATGAACGCAGCTCCAACTGCAATCGGCTTCTTAAGATGCGCGGACAGTGGGACCTTGTATGAAACCTGCATCCACGTCAGACCAATGCCTGCCTGACACCACCGTTCGACGTACGTATATCATAGCAGCGTGCTTGTCGGTCAGGTCCTTGTATGTCATCAAGATAGCCGGGCGCCCCGTCGTATCCAGATAGCTCACATGCGTCGCGATCGTACTCGATAGCGGAGGGAATGGCGTTGCAACCTCAATGTCACTGTTATGCTTGCATTCAGCCTTGTCATACGTACAAATCGGAAATCCTTACGTTGCGCCCTCGGGCAGAACGATCTTGATCTCGGCGTCGTCCACCACCGACCCAGGGATGTGCGTCAGGACCGGAACACCAACAATGTGCCTCTGGTTTGCTGCATCCCAGCTCACCGAGTCTTGGAGTGGTGTGTCAAAACCAAGGGTAAACGAATAGTTCCATCCACCCAAAAGCGGATACCTTGGCCGCATTTCAAGCACGCTGTGTTGAATAGCCTTGTTGCCTTTGGGCACAGAAGGCGCTCTGCGCAAATGAGACGTGGATACATTCCCGTTCAAGTCGTAAAAGTACGCATTAGTCACGCCTGCGGGGAGATGCAGGACTAAACCGCCAAGTATATGTGCCGACATGCGACCAAAATAGCTTTGACTCTGGTACTCCAGTCGGGAGAACTGTCCTTTGAGGCTGGATGCATCCGGCATAGGTCAACAGTCAGGGAGACGCGACGTGCATACTACTTACAGAGGTCCACCATTATGGAGGTCAATCTTGTCCTCAATATTGAGATTGGATCCCCAGTGACTGATTTCAGCCGAACGCTGGAACTTTGTGATCTCGAGGACGGGGTAATCGTAGTTGTAATGCACAGAAGCGGGTTGTTGATACTTGGACAGGAACTCGGTCGTCGTAGAGGGACCCACATTGTGGTAAGGTCCGTACGTGATGGTAGCTCCAGACTTGGTCACTGGACTTTCTGCAATGAATTCATCTACACCGTCGGGCGTAGAATAAGAAATGATCTCAGGAGAGGGGGACCTGTACACGGGTTTAGCTCTGCACCACAAGAAAAGGCCAAATTGCACACACTTGATTTTGGTACGCTGAACGAGAGTGCTGTAAGGGCTGAGGACGAAGAGGTCCGTGTCATATTGCAAACGTTGGGGGTCTGTCTGCGCTGCTTGTGCCGGGTAGGGGTGCGTTGCATGCGTCTGGGTCGTCTCGAGAACAAGGCTGATCGTTCCATGGACCGCAAGTTTCCTCGGTAGTGTCACAGCAAATACATGGATGTCACTTGTGGCAGAATGGCGTCAAGCTTGACGAGGTACACGTATGACACGTACCTCGACTCATGTTCGCCGAGGTCAGCGATTTCCAGCGGTTGGGATTGGCCCTTGACTTTTGCTTCTATCCAACTCGTTTTTTCCCTCTGATCCGTACCGAGGGCGATGTGGTATACAGTCTGACCTGGCTCGAGTGCTTTGAGAGCATATGTGGTGGTGACGTGCACCAGAGAACCACCGAGCTCGATGGCGCGCACAATGGCGGTGTTTTCAAAGGCTGGGCCGGCCAAGGCAAAGGAAGGAAACAGTGAGCCCACGAGGAGCAGTGAAAGAGATGGCCAACGCCGCAGCATCGTTGCGTGTGGTAGTTTTCAAGAGACGTATATGGTGGCTGTGACTCTAGGTAAATTATCCAAAGTACTACATCTACCACTGCCACATCGACGCAGGGTTTCGAAGGGGAACGTCCTCGCGAACAATACCTGCTGATACTATTCTCTTCAACCGCATCCTACGCTTCTCCTCTTGCACCTGCTCAAACGTCTTGCCGGGGCGGAGTATCACACTCAACCGCGAATCTGGATGAACCCGTATGCCAAATTTCCCCCGTCCACGGGGCTCAAGCCGTTTGAGTTGCTTCGGCCCCTTGGTCACCCATGCCTCGGCTAAGCAGACGCGTGAAAGGGCCAAACATCCGAACGGCGATTGGACTCACAAATGATCAACTTTGCGGGATCCATCTTCTTGTACACGCTCGCATGGAGCTTCGCAGTAGCCAACATGCTCTTGATACGATCACTAGCACGCTTCTCACTGAATTGCATCTGCATTATAGCATGATCGATGGGCTTTCCGGATATTTGTCTCCCAAGCATGTTCAGCTTCCTATGTGAAATCTTGAAGTTGGCCGTGGAGTATTTGTGCTGAGGGCTTCTTAGCATATCGTTTTCGCGTAGGGACGGTAAGCTATACCTCGTGTGCCGGTTTCTTTTCCTGTTTTTTCTTGAGGGTCGACGTCTTCACCTTTGCGTCACTTGTGGGGGTTGCCTGGAATACCTCATCTTGAACAGGCGTTGTATCCTGGTGCTTGACCACCCGTTCCGAGGCTTTCTTTGGTGCCGGTGCAAACTTCTCCTGAATCCATTGCATAGCATTCCAGTAGCTTTCGTGAAGGTATCAGTGCACGGTGAACTCGTCGCTGAAAGCACGACGTACGTTCGGCGACCCTGCCATTGTACTCTGGGTCCTACACGGGGTAACATTGTAAGAGAAACCGTGTCACGCGAGTAGTCACGCACGCGTTAGTGGTCACGCTCTCTCTCCGCAACGATGCTCACCATTGGTACCATTCTCTATGTCTCCCTTCTCTTGATAAATGCCATGGCGGTGCTCAGCGAGGACAGGTTTCTTGCACGCAGTACGTGTTGTTTCCCTGCTCCCTTTTACTCATTCAGTTATCCCCATTTTGCAGTCGGCTGGACCTCATCACAACCTCAAAACGCCAACACTGCTTTCCACCAGTCCTATGACCAGTCCGGCTATGGCTACGCACAACAGGACGTCGGTGTCAAGGCCCGCATGATAAACCTCATCAGTGCCGTGCGGACACTCATGCGCAGTAAGCATGTTCAGACATGCATTGAAAAATACTCCAATCACTCATGTAAACAAGTCCCCTTGATAGGATTAAACCTAGTAGTCATCGTGTACGAACTGATTCTTGGTGGCTAATCTCGGCGTGGTGCACATTTCGCTTCTTCGCGCAGTGGAACGCATCGATACCGGATACATAGTGTTGTCCCTTCACCCCCTAATCATCACTGTTCACTGCGTTCAGACGTTCGTATTCCTCATTGATTTGCCGGATGAAGTCGGCAGGCGTGTGTCCACCCTGTTTTTGATACTTGTGAACCTTATCTCCGCACTTCACAAGTCACCTACCTCGCACTCGTACCAAGTGCCGTCACGAATGCAGACTTGCCTGCCACTTATCATGATTGTGCAGCTTTTCCTGTGCCAGACCCTCAGATTTCATCGTCAGAGCCCTGCGACATGCATACCTGATGCCAAGCTGGACGCTGTTCTGGACGCTTTCCTGTAGTAGCTGGACGCCTTCTTCCCCCTCTCCTGTTTCGCCTGCGCATGACCTTGCCTCGTCACTTTCCCAATCAAACCCGGCAGTTGCGGCGCAGCTCGCGGCTGTTTCGGGTAAGCCGATTCGTTCCCGCCCTCGAAAGTTTTGGCATTGGAGAAAAGGCCACCACTCTGAGGTTGGGTGATATTTGGCCACGCATAACTCGTACACATTTCCGGCGCACTCCTCCAGCCCGTGCTTGCACGTTACCCCATAAACGGAGTCTGATGAATTTGTCCTTGGTCGTATTAATGAAAAAGGACCCTGGCGAGTTGTAGGGTACGGACATACTTTGCTATGAAGGAGAGAGAGATGTCCACTTTGTCGCCGACCCTCTGGAGCACGCGGTCCCAGACCGCCTCGCACAACATGGCGTCTGGGCAACGAGACATTACGCCCAGGACCACTGGAACCTTGACATCCTCGGTGACGAAGAATGGCGAGTTATCTTGGACTACCAATGGGTATACGGCCGCTTGCGTTGATACACACAAGCCGAATAGCACAAGGACAGGGGCCAACATAAGTACTGTCGTGGTATCGCTTCAAGCTGCAAGCTATACCGATCGGGGATAGAATGGCGTCATTCATATAACGTAAGGATACTATTGTGAAGTCAACCAACGACTCGCAATAACACCAAGTGCTGCAAGTCACTGAGATTCTAAAGACAGGTACCCGAATCCGATAGCCCGCATTCAAATGATGGGCGGCGCTATGTAATGAAAACAACGAGGAAAGAGGCACTACGGTGCTTCTTATGACTGAGCACTGTCCCACCACTTTTTATTTTCAAGATTGTTTCTCGGTGGTGTGAAGTATCGACATCGAGATTGAAAGGCTGTGATGTGCATGATGGTAAGAAATGTGTAGGCGTCAGGGATGCAACTGACCCTCGATGGACCGATTTCGTATTATCTTTTCAATCGACAATTCATTGCGCACCTGGTTTCTCTGAACCCAGGCTGTCAGCGGGAGTTATTGACGGTAATGAAATTGCTTGCTTCTAACCTTCACTTCGTCGGCAAACAGCTCAGCTTGTGTCTTCCTCTTAGCTCTCGCATCGCCTTTGAGTGCGTCGAGTACCTTGTGCTTCTCGCTCATGGAATGATCCACAACGTCCACGCAATACTCCACAATTTCCGTTCTCCTCTTCCAATTCTCTGGCGCGATCACGCACACAAGTTAACTTGACCACCCGTAACGAATGCGACGACTTACCAAGGAGCTCCTTCCACACATACGCACACGCTTGATCTTGTACACTGCCTTTTCCACCAGTGCCTTGGCGATCTCGATCGCGGAACTGTGCATTTGAGCGATTCAAACGCATCGTGATGGTGTCATCGAGTCTGCGGTATTCCCTGAGAAGGTCTTCGGGGGGATTGAGCCACATTCAAACCCAAGGCAGGGTCGGATACTAGTACGCGCCTTTGAACAAGCTGAGGTCATGACATGTCGTTGGCGAAACATGTACTAGTTGCGGTGTCAATGATGGACCTTGGATAGCCAGGCTCCCGAGCAATGGGGGGGTCATTTTCGCGACTTTGCCGGCATCCCGGACTGTCAATCGTTTGCAGAAACGAGCCGTGGCTGTGTGCTTACCCCGAAAAGGAAGGTTCGGTGGTTCGTTGTCCAGACTCCAGACAGACCCCTCGTGCGGAGAAGGGCACCCTCATTAATTGACTCGGATGTGTCCAGGATCACGGAGATCAAACACTTCAGACACGCCACAAAGTAATAATAGGCATCAGAAAATAAAATAACACGAAACCAAAACACTTCTCTTGACAGCTCATTTCGGAAACGGTCGTGGCATCGCAAAGTCGATTTGACGTCGGCTGTTACCTTGAGTTGCGAACAACCTCAAGTCGGGTGATCCAGCTCATTGTTGAAAATAAAGTTTCCCACCGCTCTTTCACTGACGTTTGATCGCCATGTGTCAGCCAGTTTCCGAGACACGCGTAGCGACGCATGGAGCCCAGGATACCATCATGATCTGGCCAATCTGTTTCATCGTCAACGGCGAGGTGAAGTGCGACAAACTCCATGGACATCCTGAGTCCTCTTTTTTTTTTCCTGGCGCGGCGGCATGTCCCATGCGACTTGTTTAATTCTACATCCTCATGCTTGCCGTGACAATCTCATTGACAGATCATCCCCCCTCCACCCCGAAATCACTGAACTGCTACAAGTTGGTATGATATTAAACTGATATTCCGGGAGGATATCCCATCCCATACATAATAAATATACGCTACAGCAGTAGCGCAATGGTGATTTAAAGATACAAGTCGGTCTGTGATAATGCCAAAATACATATGCGAAATGCCACATATACGAAGAAACCCAAGAGGAATCAATCAATCCCCAGTCGAAAGATCTACTCGTCCGAGCCACTTATAAACGTGAATGGACGTACAGAGTTGGTAGCGGTACCCTCTTGAGGTGATGGTCCCGCTTTGTGCTTCTTTTTAGACTGCCTTGGGATATACCCGTGTTCTTCAACCATGTGACGATGCCTCCGAGCGGGATCTTTGAACGCCATCCCGCACCCATAGCGGCACACATGGGGTGTGGAACCAGTACTAACAAAACTGGTATGTGAGCCGGTTCGCTTTCTTGATGGACCAATACGCACTGGCCATGCATATGGGTATCCAGAGATGTCTTTTGTGGGAAGCCTTTCTTACATACTTCACAAATAAACGGCCTAAACAGGATGAGAAGTCGCTTGTAGCGAACGTGTTACACTTACTTGTACCGCAAGTGTGTGGTCTCGACATGACGTTTGACAAGTTGCTTTTTTGAGGTATATTCGCATGTGGGCTTTTTGCGGTCTTCCGGCGTTGGCCACGTACATTGCCATTTTCTGGTGGTGCCATCGGGAGACAACGTCGGCTTTGCGTACCGCTCCCATGCGTCTACATCACCGCGGGGCGACTGACGTCGGACGGTAGGCCGGGCCACCGCCACCCCTTCGCTAGCTTCACTTATCTGAGGGCTTCCCTCACGCGATGTTCTTAACTGGTCGTCTTCAGAAGATGTAAGGGAATTGTTCGCAGACCCTCCACGTGCCGACGTAGTGTTAAAAGACCGACGAGGCTGAAGAGGATGCCTATCTTGTTGCCGGGAGCTTTGGGTAGATTGAAGATGGTGATCCCTGTCTGATAGATGTGCCCGACTGGAAGGAACTTAGTAGGTCACACTTGAATGCCACGGTAGATATACCTCATTGACTCCATTATGTTTCGGGAAGAAGCACTCCGGACAGGCGACGCACTGTAGCAAAGCGCACGATAAGATTACCAATCCACTTAGACGTAGAGACCAACATACCGCCTCTCGGGCGATGTGCTGCGCCGCTTCTTTGGAAGCATATTGGTGGCAGAGCGATCATAATGTGCCAACGCCGGAGAGCTGATGAGAACAATGAACAACGCCCCTGACAGTAGCAGCAAAGAACGCACGAAACAACAGGTGAATCACGTATGCTCAACACAGAGCTGGTTGACGCCGACCTCATGGGGTCTCTAACGTCGTAGTTGACGTAAATGACAGGAGGGTGGCTCATTTGTGATGCAGCCTGAAATCCCGGCCACATGTAGGTCGCAGTAGGTGAATTAAAGACTGAAAGCGAAACAGGTCGTTGCAGAGTCTCATTACTTGGTCGCGGCACTGTGATGGTCGTCGAGGCGATACGGCTTCTTGTGGCCATGTCACGGTCGGAGTGAGCTTAGGGCTAATCGCAGGTAAGCAAAGAATTACCTAGAGACAGGTCGGTCTCTGGAATTTACATGTTCTGTCGCGTTCCAAGACCGTGGAGGAGGTAATCGACGGTCGTGATCGAAATTGAATCCATCGCGAGAGAAAGGTGGCAAGACATGTTGTGGCCTGCTGTTCGCAGCGAATATATTGCAGTCATATTTCGATCAGTAATTTACCCTGCGGAAGCGAGAGAAGATGACGATGACGAACTTTGATGATTCCTTGAGAGTGCATTCCGGAGCCTGTGGCTTTTCCATCAGTTGGGGAGATCGGGACTGGTCCGGCTTGCTGATGCAGTCTGGAGATGGTGACTTCATGTCAGGTCGCTCGGGGTTTTCTTCGTGCGCTGGCCCGGGGGATTCGGAGGCCCTGTGGAGATATTGCATTATTATTATTATAAGACACCCATTGCCAGTGGCGAGGACGTGTGGCGCATAAGCGCAGATAGGCGAAAAGCGGAAGCGTAACAGCGCAGAAAGCAACGGAGTGGCGGCTTTTGAAATGCAGGGACGACGATGCATTGTTGAGACGTCGCAAGCATTGTCAAACCAACCGTCATGCCTGAGAGAGGAAGAGACTGGGGGTTTACTTGCCATAGGTGTTTTTTAGCCTTGTCAAAACGTTCCTCGGCTCCGGAAGGCGGCAACGACGGTGATGAAGCCATATTGAATAGCAGGGGAGGAGGGACAGGGGACAGTGAAGCGATGTTCAGATGCTCGTTTGAACGGGGAGGGATTTAAAGGAACAAAAAAAGAGACCCGTTTCCCGGTGGAGATTGGGCACATAGATATACTACGCGATCAGCACTAAATCGAGCCTTCCCAATGAGCGAAACATGTATCTGGTCGGAGATCTGGAATTGTTTGCATCGATGTGCTCTCGATGCTCGCGGGATATACTGTCAACCAAGCCCTAACCTGAAAAGAGCACAATCTGGATGTGGGAAAAGTCGATGAGCCAGTGCGTGTCAGCCATTATATGCGATAGGCAGGTGGGTCCGAGGGCCATGTCGACTAAACGACAGCCGAAATGTCTTACGTACGCCGAACCACAAGGCGCCTGTTAAAAGTACGTGAGGAACGGTTTTGAATTGAAGTAGCGGAGCTAATTAGCGCACATTGTATTCTCGTAGGGCAACTTTGTCAACTCCGCAAGGCAACGGAGAACATCACGACGGATTTGCGACCGGGTCTCAGAGGGGCACATGATCATCACCATCAATGTCAGCTGTACGAACATTATTCAACGATAGAGATCTACGACAAATCGGCGAGAGCACTACATTTTTCAGCCCTTGATATCTGTACAAAAAAGGTTGCCGGCGCCGAGACAAATGCTGCGATCAAAAGTGAAAGCTGTGTCGAAGTAAATGACCGTTTGGACTTACCTAAAACAAGCAGCGACCGCATCATTGTTCATTGTCCAAGGCCGACTCAGGCAAGAGCTGTGTAGAGGGCATGTTGGTGGAATCTTCTTCGCATTGATGCGAATTCATTTCCGTTTCGCAACGAAACAAGGAGCTGAATTGTGGAAGAGGTGACATCTCCCTGATCCGTCCAGATCGCCGTAGGGGTTTCATAGGCCTATCCACCTGCATGTCATCACCACTCAGTTCCGCCGCGAAATCGCCTCGATCTTGAGATTTGCGAGTGATGAAGACAGGAGCGATCGACTGTCCATCATCGTCATCGTCATGAGGATCGGGGTGGGAGCGTTTACGCTTGGAGGGGGACGGAAGGGGGGAATAAGTGCCGGATTGTGAAGAGAATACTTGGCGATTACTTTCACGCGCGGAAAGTTGGTAACTAGCAGCGCCGGTTAGAGAGACAGGTGCCTGTTTCAAGGGTGAAGAAGGCGGTGGACTCAGATATCCTTCGGTGACGGCTACAAGACACGTTGGAAATGGCGTGAGTCGGGATGGGGCAGGAGAGACGCGGAGACACGAAACGGACTCTTTCGGGCGCGTAAGGAGGCAGCGCGAATACTGGCGGCGAAGTCACCAGCGGAAGTACTAGTGAAAGTAGGTTTGATGAATCAGGGAATTGAAACAAAGTTCCACATTGACACAACTCACGCGTCACTGCCTTGAAACTGTGAAGCGAATCTGGAGGTCGCATGGACGTCGTCTGTTAGTATACGCTTCACTGGCATAGCATGGACGACGAGGATATGAACGACGACGAGGATATGAACGATCACGGGACCTTTTATTCCTATTTCTTTGTTCGACGGCCCGCTCGGCCCGTGCGGTCGGGGTGCGCCGGGATTGTATTTCTAAATTAGGGAATCACCGAGGGAAGCAGCGTCGTCGTCGTCCCACACTGACTTTGCACGAGCCGCGAGCTCGCCAGCGTCGCCATGCTCGTCGTCGACCCCTTCCTCCTCCCCCTCCTCCTCCTCCTCCTCCCCCGCCCCGCCGTCCCCCAGTCCATCTCCAACATGCCCGTTCCCCCCCTCCAGTGGCTCAATATCACCAACCTCCTCCAGGGTACCTCTGCACCACCCCTCAAATTCCCCTCCATCGGCTACGACGACAGCTCTCGCACGCTTCTTCTCTTTGGCGGCGAGTCTTCCAGTGGCATCCCGACCTCTCAGACTTTTCTGTTCGTCTTTTTCTTTTCTTCTTCCTCCCACCATCTCACTTCTCCCCAGCCTTAATCTCGATACCACCACATGGTTTCTCCCCAACCCCCAGCCAAATCTACCTACCACTCCACCGTCGGCCAGATCTATGGCCCTCGGTGGTGATGACTTTTCCTCTAGCTAGTCCGTCCCCGTCCCTTATCCTCTCGTCCCCTCTCATCCCGCCTTGCAGTCGCCATGCCCATCTTCTCATCGGCGGACAAGACGCCAATGATCAGCCATTGTCCGATGCATGGGTTCGTCCCCACTCACTCGCTTTTCTCGCCGCTCATTTTGTCTCCAGGAGTTCGACTATATCGACCAGTTCTGGTCCCAGGTCTCTATCTCCCCCGGTGCACCCCCTCCCCGATGGAGCGCATCAGGTGGCCGAGATTACCGCACTCCCGCCAATACCACCTCTACAAACACCACCTTTTACATGTCCGGTGGTACCGATGGTAACTCAATGTTCCCCATCAACGAGGTCTGGCAGTTCGAAATAACTGGCACAGTTTCCGCTAATCTCGCGACAAACTACACTTACGGCAGTTGGTCCAACCAATCCATCAGCAATACACCTGGATACAGCGTCGATCAAGCTTCCACTGTCCTTGGTACTTATGTCGTTTCTGTCAGCGGTTGCAATTCTACTGCCGACTCCAGCGACGTCTGTGCCGAAACTAATTCCTACGCTATCAATGCAGGCTCTTCTCCCTCTGAAATTACGCCGCCAGCCTGTCCGGCTCCTCGATACGGTGGTGCATTAGTCTTCAATCCTTCCACGGCTTCTTCCTCCTTTGGATCCCAGGTTTTTCTCATACTCGGCACTTTCAATTCTTCCTATTGGGACGATCAGGGCGGACTCCAGCGGGGTGAAGTTGCAGTCTTGAACATTGATACCGGTGACTGGAGCAGAGTCCTTCCCGCTGGTGACCCAGGAACATCCGGCATACCCTCTTTCCCAGCTCCTCGGGAAGGCGCAGTTGCTTATTCGTTCAACGAAGCACTCGTCGGCAGTAACCGGCAAGCAGCCGCAGATACCATCGTCTTTGGTGGTCAAGATGAGCATGGCACATACCTTAATGAAGTTTGGATCCTCAGAGCTTACAACGGTGTCATCTCTGCTTCGAATTCTTCCTGGGGTGGACCCACTGGGCAACTGCAAACCGGCTTCAATGCCAGCGGCGCTGGAGTCACCGTCCAATACATGACCCAATGCGCATCCCCGCTTGAATCCGTTCCGACGACGACTTCGCCAGGAGGCACTCCCGCTACCGCCCCCACGGCTACCTCCGCCACCTCATTTGCAGCCTACGATGTTTCCTTTGTGCACAAACTCGCTGCCCCTCTCTCCGTCGCTCTTATCCTCCCTGCAATACTCCTCGCACGATTAGCACTTCCGCCAGCCAAGGTTACACAGCCAACTGGTCGTAATGTCCCCATTGTCTATTTAGTGTCGGTGATTGCTATCGCAGCATACGGTTTGGGACTCGCAGGTCTTGTCACATCCTTCACGTCCATCCGATCTGCGATGGCCGTGACAAAACGTAATACTTCGACTCCCATTCTGCAAACCGCGCACGGTATAGCAGGACTTATACTAGTCGTCGCACTATATGTCGTCGTACCCTTTCTCTATCTTTTGTCACTCATTCATTCAGCACGGAGTCGCCATCAAAGGAGGGTCGACGATCGCCCCGAGGCCGCTCCCTTTCACGCCGATTCAGTGGATACGGCAGAAAAGCTTGCATCAAGTAACCCTGCACAGATGCAGACACAGTACCCGCCATCACCTCCTACCTCCCCACGAGCGCGTTTACATTCATGGGGTGGCTCTAGTTTTTGGCTTAGTCGCCGGAGCCGGGAAGGAAGGGTCTCAATTGACAGCGAGTCAATGCATTCTGCCGGACCTCAGCGAGCCTTCGAGGTAGTCAATCGCCCTGCACGCGTCCGTAGGTCTAGCATCAACGGCCTCGCATACCCAAACATCGAGATTTATCAACGTGTGCCAGTGGTGCCTCGTAGCTTAGGCGACGTCGATTGGCTCGATCGGCGGCGCAGTCTAAATGCAGTGGTATGCATGATCTTTCGTGTCGCCTGAGGACCTGACGATGCTGACTTCATATTGTTTCTTTCTCATCAAATTAACAGAATGAACTTGATTTTATTGCCACTCATGGCAGAATGCAGGGGCATTCGAATGGCTCGACTCCTAATACAACAGACATGCTTAGTACTCGTGCATTGGTGCCGGCGCCCGCGTTTCCCCGTATCACTTATGAACTTCCACCGCCGTTCGAGCTTATTCTTCGCATTCTGTTTCACCTTCTTGTTCTTGCACTTTGTGTCCTATCTCTTATTGCTCTCTGGCATCGTGCTCCCACGTCTCTGTTTGTTGTATTCCTCCTTTGGACCATCATTTGTTACATCTCTCTCTCCGCGCTCGCTTGGCATGGACGCCCCGGGAAATCTCTTCTGACCACTTTAGCCGCGCGCATTCGCGGCTCAGCCCCTCAGCTCGCCATTTCACCTGGCACGCCAACTTCTCGTCCACTGTCCATGACCACTGATCAGTTTCCTTTCCCGACCGACGCCCGTGGACCATACCTGCACCAACCTCTCTACCGCGCGGCCGGCCACGACGACGTTTCTACAAGCCAAGGCCCTCGTTCCGTCGACACAGATGAAGAAGAGGATGAAGTTGATGAAGATACTAGACAACGGCGGATAGAAGAGGAGATGGGGAGACGAGAGGTCTCGATTGTCACAGTCCCGAAACGCAGATTGTGGATTACGAATCCGTCATGATCATTCCATTTTGTCCTCTCCTCCCGTTTCCTTTGCTTATACATGCTCGATACTGACTACAATCATGATGAGATCAAGCTCGAAAGCTTCATGTTCTCCCTCTGTTCATGCTTGCTACCAACCATCCCGTTTGCAAGCTTACCTTCTCTTTTGTTCCCGTACATACATCGTCGTATTCTAACCCTTGCAACTAGCTACTTATTAGTCACTTTCATTTATGGATCAAGTCGCATTGTTTGACGGTATATTTCGAGTAGATCTACCAGGACTTTTTATCTCGAGTTGTACCGATGTATTTCTGTATGCAAAGGACATTAAAGGAGTGACTTAGTTCTAATGTCCTCTTGAGGGGTAGAAAAGGTCCATCTGTTAGGAGAGGTGTTAGTCTAGAAATGAAATGGAAGAGAATAAGGATGAGGTTGGGTTGAAATGCTATAGTCGAATAAATGACTGGAAAGGAAACAGCTTCTCGAGCTTCCAAGGAGATTAATAAAGTAGAAAGTCTATTGTTCGCCCTCGACAGCGACATCATGACGCCACCTATCGACGCGTCCATACTTGGCAGCGTCATGAACTGGAGGAGGGGACGGAGGCATAGGTATCCCCATCCCCATCAAAGGCGGGACAGCCATGCCCATGGGCGGACCGAAAAACCCAGAGCCCATCATCGGGGCGGAACCAAAGTAGAAGTTGTTGTGCATCTGTGCTTGCATCATCATTTGTTGCTGTTGTTGCAAGTGGGCAAGCATCTGGTACTGCGTCTTGCGTTGTTGCTCAGGATGTAACGCAAGCGGCGTGTCGTCTTCTTCATCCCCTTCCATGTTTGGAAGAGAAGCATGGGAAGTCATGGCGGGAAGTCGAGAGGCGCGGAGTCCAAGGGGTTGCTCGTCCTCGTCCTCGTCGACGACGTTCCTCGATGGATGCTCCCCAGAGACATTATTATCGAAATTGAGGTCTGGCAGAGACAACCTGGACCGATGGGTCGAGATCCTTGTTTCACTGAGTACCGCTGCGAGAGGTTTATCTTCGTCCTCGTCATCTATGTACCTCGGAGGTGAAAATTGTGTCGCTCGTTTGGCAATCCGCTCGGCGGCCGCAGTCAAAGGAAGATCCTCCTCGCTATCGTCAAATTGAGACTGAGCCGCTCGCCTAACAACCCGTGCGGCGGCCACGCTCAAAGGAAGATCTTCCTCGCTGTCTTCAAATTGAGACTGAGTTGCTCGCTTGACAATCCGTGCGGCGGCCGCAGTCAAGGGAAGATCCTCCTCGCTATCTTCATCTTCACCTGGTCTTCCCGTTAATAGAACGGAAGAGCTGACATTGCGAGGTCTGATACTAGTTGTGCGTTTTGCGTCTTCATCCTCATCAGACGATTCAGCCACCCAGTTATCAACGGCTCTGTCGCGAATGCGGCCATGAGACTGTCCCAATCCCAAAGGAACGTCATCGTCGTCGTCGCTCTCACTTTCCATATCATCATGATCTGCTACCTGTGCACGCCTAAGAATAGGCTTCTGGATGGCCGGAAGCATAGGAGGTTCCGATGACACACGGAAATCTGGAACATCATGGGGATTCGCGTCGGGTGGCGTTGATTCTGTTTCTTGCAACTGCGATTTGCCTTTTTTCTTCTTCTTCCGCAGACGTCGCTCTACGTCCGCTTGCTCGCGTCTCCTATGCTCCTCGACCTCAGCTCGTTCCTGAGCCTCAATCTCTTTGAGCTTCTGCAACTCACGGTCCCACAACGTGTCGACACCAAATACAGAACGACTTTGCGGGAGGTTCCCGGTCGAAGCCGAAGGTCCTATGATATGTGGTTTGTCGCCATTTACGTTGAGGAACGGTCTAGAAGAGGAATTTCGTCTCACAAAGGCCGAGGTTCTGTTGCCAGGGTCCTGCGGAGTTGATGGAGAGCCAAGCTCATCTGGATCGATAAAAGTGCTTGAACGTCTCATCTGTCCGCGGACCATCATGGAAGGTCGGTTATCACCCTGGAAAGTCCTATATGAAGAAAGTCAGTCAATCAACCTCAGAAAACCGCCATTCAGTATGATAGACATACCGAGCCCTTTGTTTCATCTCCAGTTTTCGGTGTTCAAGATTGTCGATTAAACTTCGACCGTACAATCTACCAGCGGGACGTCTGACCTCCAGTTCCGTTGGTGGCGGATCAGGAGGTAAAGGGATAGAAGAAGGCACCGGCGACATTTCTTCTTCCATCTCGAATTGAGCCTGTTCACCATCTCTGAGTGCACGGGGGAAATAACGATCGATATCGGAGTAGGCGATATCCCTCTGTCCACCGACAACCAGCGTGTTTCGGAAAGCAAGCTGGGATACTGAAAGGCTAGCACGAGGGTTCGGGGTAAAAGAGTTGGAAGCAACGGGTACGGAAGGGTGGGAAGACCGGGCAGTCGGAAGAAGGGAACCATCAGTAGAAACTTCCAAACCGCTGTGTGGTCTCATTGCGGGTTCAGGTGATTGACCAGGGACAGTGCTTTGCAAGGGGCTTGGCATGACAAGAACTTTTGGCCGGAGTAGTTCCAAGGTAGACAATGGCCGATCGCGTCGAGATTCGCCATCAACCTCGTTTTCAAGCAGCATACGTGTGCCCATGGAGTTCACGGACAAGGTCCGACCATGCGTCTTGGGATCAAAGCGGGAGGAACGGGAGGGAGAAGGGGGGCGGACGGAGAAAACGTTCTCATCTGTGAGCATGTTCTTTGATGCCATAGTACCAATCGATCCATTCGACATGGTCCGGTCGTGCTTTGCTTTCGGGTCAAAGCGAGAAGCACGGTCTGGAGAGGGAGGTTGAACAGCGAATGGATTAGCATGTGCATTTGCATTCGCATCTTCATCATCAGCGACATCGTTTAGCAAAGCCTTCGAGCCTAAGCTTCCATAGGACTCGTGAGCGGTCTGAAAATCCAAACGGGATGAACGAGACCCAGGTCTTAGAATTTCTTCCGGGCCAGGGGACGACCGCCCTGAAACAGAGACGGAAGGGAAAGGGACAGAATGAAGAGGTGGTGGCACAGGGAGTGTCTCGATGAGTACGTGAGTAGAGGCACGGCGGCGTTGAAGTGGTGGTAATGGTGACTGGAGGTAGTCGAGGTCTGCCATGGACCGTACACGACCTTGACTGTCGGGTCCGTCCAAGAATGCACCACCTACGCCGAAATCGTTCAATGCACCGACACTCATGGACCGCATATTTCTGTTGCGGGGAGTGTCGCCGGGAACACTGTACGCAGTAGGCGCTGGTCCGCTCTTGACATGTGGATTGGGGAATATCTCTGATTTGGCCCTCGCTTTACCTTTACCCTTTGCCTTGTCCTTGTCCATGAAGGCGTCGAGACCCCATGAAGTGAGGTCGACTGCTACCACGGCTTCATCGCCTGACTCGTCCTCGTCGTTCCCGAAAGGATTGTGGAGGGTATCTATAGAGCCCCTTGGTTTTCTGTTCGGTGGATCACTTCCAACCTCGCTTGGAACTTGAACACCGAGATAGTCTGTGCTCTTGCGGGTTCTATTCAGAGGACGAAGATGGGCGAAGATGGCGCTTTCGTGAGCAGAGCGGCAGGGAGCGTCTGGGTCGTCTGGATCATTGTCGTATTCTGCACGAATGACGAGTTGGAGTACGATGCTTCAAGATAAGTCTTGCTACTCACCGAGCAGGGCTGCGGCGAGTTGTAGACGGGAGAACGCAGCAGGCTTGGCTGGCGCCATTGGTGGAAGATGGTGGACGGTGCGAACAGACCGGTACCGTCACCTGAGATCGGATCACTATCTGCTCGGGATTTCAACTCGAACTATCTAGTACATCACAGTTCGTCGTGTGCAACAACTACGTTCCCCTCCTCGTCAATCTCCTCTACTTCCACCTGGAATCCTTCATCGTTGATAAATTTATCCCACGTCTCCGCGTCTGCTTGATTCTTCAAGACTTCCTCAGAAAGTGTTGGATCAACAGGGGGCGCGGGTTTCACGGTACTATCGGTTGGTGCAGTCTCCGATACACCCAATGACCGTCTCAGAACACGATCCACCCGAGTGAGGAACCTGATGCGCAGTGTTGTCAGTCTGTAGCAAGTACCCAGTCGGCTGAAAACCCACAGGTTGGAGTCCGCTACATCAAAGCCAGACCGGACCAGTGCCCCGTCAATAAGAATTGCGGCAACTTCCTGAAGTTCGGCCTGAAGCTCCTCATCCGTCACCACTTCGTCCACTTCCAGCTCTTCGACCCGGTGGAGCAAACCCTCAATCAGAGGCGACCGAGGGTTAATCTCCAGTACTTTTTGCTTCTTCATCATCTCTTGCATGGCATCGTTCTTGGCGCCTCTGTTTGTTGCGCTCATAAGCTTTTGGACATTGGCCGTAAAGCCAAAGCTGTCGGCCACGATGGCACATGGGCTCGTCACGAGCCTGTCAGAAATAACAACTATGTTTCATGGTCAGCTTGGGTAGTTCTTTTAATGGTGTATAGTGTTCACCGTCTCTCGCATTCTCACCAACCTGGACCTTCAACCAGTTCAGCAAGGGCGTAAACCTCTCTGTCAGAAATTCCAATGTTTCTACTTCATCGGAATCTGTGGCGGATTTTATTCATCGATGTTGAATTGTGCAAAATCAACACTGACCATCTCCAAACTTGAGACCAGCCTTCGCAACATCTTGGAATTTCATGCCCCTGTACAGCGTCATCGTTCAAGTCCACATAAATGGACAAATAAATAACTCACTTCCAGCTTTGCAAGCTTTGTATCAAAATCTCGTCCAAAGGCTCATTCATCAAGAAGACCTCATAGCCTCTCGCATGGAGCTTCTCCACGAATACACTGCCAGCAAGATGTTCGGCAGGTTTACCCATGTCAGCAAGGTAGAAGATCTGACTCTGCCCTTGTTTCTTGTTATTGACATACTTTAGGATTTTGTGTGGATCAGCCTGCAGTTTTCACTTTCCACTATAGATCACGTACGTCATCGAGAGAGATATCGTTCCTCTGGTTGGTTGTAAAACGCGTCAAGGCTGCGATTTTCTCGCGGTTTTTGCTATCATCTGCTGCGCCAAGCTTGAGAACGGTATTGAATGTCTTGGTAATCTCATGGAACTTCTCTGGGTCTTCTTCGGCAATCTTTCCAAAGAGCTGGAGGAGGCGACGAATAATGAGGTTCTTGATCTGTTGAAGGAATGCACTGGATTGCAATGTCTCGCGAGAGACGTTCAAAGGGAGATCCTCAGCTATCCACAAGTTGAGACATTCAATCCTTCTTTATGAGTTAGTCGCAGGTGCATACCGTCAACTATGACCTTGACCCAGCTGGCCCACTTGGGCATAGCATATTCACCGAAATCGGAGGTGATGAAAACGTGCTTCACATAGAGTTTGACGTCGTTGGTTTGTGCATCAGCTGGTCCGTTAAAGAAATCGCTAGGTCTACAGTGCGTCAGTAATCATATTTTCAGGTTCAAGCTCCCGACTCACAAGCGATTAGGAACATAAATCAATGCACGGAAAGAGACGCCCTCCCCGGAATCTCCAGAGAATTGAGTCCATGCTAGGGGCTTCTGAAAGTCCTTGAACGTAGCTTGGTACAACAGCCCATATTCCTCATCCGTGACCGTTTTGGGATCACTGATATCCGTTAACATCTTGTACGTTTCGACTTAACATGTCAGTACGTACCGCATCCAGAGAGGTAGCTGAGAGTTCAAGTGCTCCCACAGGCCAACCATAACCTTCTTCGTCTTGGGTGTAATGGGCTCAAATTCCTTCTCTTCCTCGACTACAGCTTCCTCTTCGATAGTTTCTGTCTCAGGATCGTTCTGTGGTGTTTCTTCCACTTCTTCTTCGATAGGAACCTCTTCCTCGACTTCATTCCAAAGATAGATGGGAAAAGAGGTAGAGAAGGCCGAATGCTGGTTACTTTGACAAGTTTTAGTGTGATAACGCGTAGCGTAGTTACAGGAAGGCAGACATACACCAGCTTCATCAAGTTTGAGGGAACCAAAAATTTCTTCGCGTCAGCCTTCAATTCAAGAGTAATTTCGGTGCCATGTTCGAGGGTATTTCCGCGGGGGTCAGGATATACTTCAAAAGAACCTTCATCGGCAGAGGAACTAAAGATGTGCTGCGAGGGATCGGGATGCTTCGATGACTTGGGTGGAATAGATGCGACTGTAACTTTATCCGCGACAAGGAAACTAAAACGATGGTCAAAACGATGGATCTTCGGACGTTACATCAAAGTGATAGGTACCTGCTATAGAATCCAACACCGAAGGCACCGATCAGATTGCCAGAGTTGGTCGTGTCCAAGCTGTCCGCCTTAGCGAGGAACTCAGAAGTCCCTGACTTGGCAAGCGTTCCCTGAAAGAAGCGTGAGCGTACTAGCCAGCACCCTGCTAGCAGCATACCAAGTTGCTTATCAGTTCCTCCGCACTCATGCCAATACCGGTGTCTACATCTATTAGTTTTCAATCAAAACTCGACTGAAGCAACACGTACCAGTAATGATGATGCGACCACCAATGCCATCTTCGTTCTTTATAGCCTGGATGGTCACGTTCAATGGGGAAACACCATCATAAATGTCTTTCTCCGTAAGAGCAGTCAGACGGAATTTCTCAAGAGCATCGTTAGCATTGGAAATCAGTTCTCGAAGGAAAACATCTCTAAAGTTACTCGATATGATCCAATGAGCAAGGAGAGAAATGTATTCAATACCTGTTCGAGTAAAGACTGCAGAGTACATGAGACACCAATACAGCTAGAGAGGACAAAGGAATGCTCACCTGTTGATGACTATCTTGCGAATACGTGCCACATCGCTCTTTCAACATGGATTAGTATGGTACATAAGACCCTCCAGGGCCCGAGGCGCGCACCTGGTATTCGTGCTTGACTTTTGTGGAACTGTCAGCGTCCTGTGCGAGCGCATAACAGGCAACAGATATTGCCAGAAACAACGAGCGGAGAATACGCATCGTTGTGCCACGAGAACAAGATAAAGCAAGCACTGTGACGGAATGTGGGTGTAATAATACTAAACAGTTTGCTACAGCCACGTCCTTGCTGACGTGTCACACATCATGTGACTTGTTTTTCTTGTCACGTGCGTACGCGACTTCAGACACACCGCGTACTACTAGTAGCGTAAACATATGGCATCCTAAGTACTACATGCCTGCGGAGAACGCACTTCAACAATTGTGGAACATGCTCAGATATGAACAGATAATTTTGGTGCTGACAGACCAGCCAAATAGTCCTAGTGTGGCATGAAGATGAGTGACAGACCAGATGAACATGAAAAACACAAACTCGGATCCATCTCTCTCTCTGCTCAGGGACATGCTCAAACATGATATATCGCTTGTCGTTCTAGAAAACATCAGCCCATTTGATCAGAATCACTCCGAGGCTCTTACCTTGAACACTTTTATGATCTCCCCCAAGTCAACATTTTTAGCCAGAGCCTTCATGTCGACTTTTCCACCGAATCCCTCTCCTTCGTCTTCCCCCAAGTCTTCGGCAGCTACTCCCCCATTGACACCCTCGCCACCCATCTTTCCGAGCCTTCCCCAGAATTCCACAAACGCGTTTTCGGTCAACATTTCATCAAATGATTTCCTTGCGTCAGAGGTCCTCTCCCGCTGCCACTTGTCAAATTCACTCTCCAATTCCCTGGTATCATATCCCAACTTGGTAGCTGGTAAAGATTTCTCGATAGATTCGAGAGGAAGATCGGGAAAGGGGGTTGACAGAGAGGGTGCGTGCGCACTGAACAATGCGTGAAGGCTACTCAAATACTTTGAGCGGAGCTGGTGCATATGGGAATGGAACAAGTGTAGCTGTTGATTTTTGGGCAATAGTGAATTGGTAAATCGAGGATCTGTCTTCAATTGCGGAAGCACATCATCCCAGGATAACTAGTGGATGGTCAGAACCTGTTCATGAACAGTCGGCAGCGTACCTGTGGATCTCGTATAGCATCCGTCAAAAGTGTACTGCGTTCAGGGAAATATGTCGTTGAGTGCCACAGAACAATAGTTTTAAAGAAAGAAAGCCCTGGCGCGACTCACCGGAACACTCTTTCGCCTTCTTCTTTGCTCAAACCCATCCGGGACCTGCCAATCTCTGCTTCCGTGCGACCTCGTTGCGCCCTCACCTGTTCTTCTCGCTCTTTCAAAGCGCGCTCCTTCTTCTCTTGACGCTTATGATCATCCTCTCGTCCATCTACTGGTGCACAGGGCTGCGGCTTGTCGACCTTGTCTTGATTGAATTTGCTGTCAGACGACCCGCGAGCTTTCAGGAACGCGTTGTAAAGTTCCTCTCGAAGTGTCGACGAGCCAACAGCATCATACCGTGGATCATCAGTCAAATTTCGTTTAATCTTTGGCGGCATAAGTCAAGGTAAAAAATAACAACGGAGAGGGCTTACATCCTTCCACGACGAATCTGACTTGATTACGCCCCGCTCCCGAAGTAGGGCAAAGAAATCCGCTTCCGCCTTCTCAGCAGCAGCACGCTTTTCTAATCAATCCTAAGCTCCCATCGTCAGACAGGCCAGAAAAGACATGACATACTCTTTCCAAGCTCTTTCAAGTAATCCTTGAAGCGTTTTTCACGCTCACGATCATCTCTCCCCCAGCCATAGAAGCGTCGATCCTTCTTCCATGTTCGACGAAAATCGGACCATATAATGCGTGTGCTCTTTACTTCCTCGTGGAGCAATGTGTCGAATTCTTCTTTGGGATTCGCTTGCAATTTCTCCTTCTTGACGTTTTCTTGACGTAGCTCACGAGCGCGATCTCGGCAGTATTCGTCAAAAGCGTCACGGCGTGCCGAGACGGAAGGGAGGAGCACGTATCGAGGGTCCGAGATGAAAAGTGGTAAAGAGATATCCCAAGGGTGCAAGGGATTGATCTGCTTCTCTCGCAAGAGCGTCTACGATACCTATCAAAGTCAGAACAACCAGGTTGTTGTGGACTACATACCTTGAAGAGTGCCTTGGCTTCATCAAGAGAAAGGTCGACACGATCGGGCATATTATGTGACTTTTCATGGGCCCTCTTCGCCTCTGCTTCCTCTGCCTCTTTTGCTTCTTCCTCTCGTATCTTTTGTTCTTCCTCCGCCTCTGCGGCGAGTTGAGCCGCAGCTTCCTTCTGCCATTCCTCGTCCTCCTCATCGTCCTCGTCCTCGACCTCCTCGACCTCCTCGACCTCCTCTTCTTCACCCTGATCCTCCTCTTCCCCAGCCTCCTCTACGCCCTCCTCAACACGCGCCTTCTTGGTAATAACCACCTCATCCAACGGCTCCAGCTCACCCAACTTCCTCCGCTTCACAACCCCCTGCACCTCCGCCTTGACCCTCTCCACCTCCACCTCCCTCTCCCGATCAATCCTGATCATCTCTTCCTGTTCGACCCTCGCTTGCTCCGCCACGAGCACCTCCACGCGCTCGAGCTCCAACAGCCCCTCCTTGATTTCTTCCGGAGCGACCCAAACGCTTTCCTTTCTTCCCTTGTGCGTATAGAACGTGTTCCCTTCCGTAGTCGTTACCCGGAGCCATTCCGTGCCCGGAACCGGCTTCTTGACGAGAGGCTTTTCCTTCTTCTTGGGCAGTTGAGCGGTAGGAGGGGGTATGACGGGGAACGCGGGAAGGGGTCGAATGTAGGTTGATTGTTGACTCGCAGCATGGTAGTAGTAGGGTTGTCCACCTGGCCCTATGAGGAGCAAATGATGTTTGAGCTTCAGCAGTACGCTCTACAAAGTCTCGTTGTACGTTACCGAGGTGCTCTGTCCAACCGAGCGGCAGAGGTGGGGGAACGAAAGCGGACATAATGGTTTCAAATGCTGATACGGTGATGGCGAACCAGATGCGGAGCGTTGTCGGTGTGGACTCGGACGAGCGGTGTGTCGGAGTGCGAGAGGGCCGAGAGGGTCCGAAGCAGTGGGTTACGTTATGTACAAGTACTTTAGTTTCGATCAGTGATGGGTCAAAAGTCATTATTGATATAAGTTCATGAAGAGAAAATACATTATAAGACGCGAGGACATGCAAAAATACAGAATGCGGTTAGTTAGATTATCGTTACATGCTGGAGGAAGCGTGAGGACGACGAGATGCCAAAGATGGAGCAAGGGTAGGAATCGAGAATGCGAGGATGAAATATGGAAAGAAATCATAAAAGATTAGACATAAAACCTTGCGTCCACGCGTCAGCTCGCAAGATCAATACCATACAACGTAATGACTCACTTCTTGTTAATTTGGTACAAGAGGAGGTTAATGTTAACTTTGACTAGCCCGTTGAAAAGTGAGAGTGAAGCTTGATTCTCGAATTGCGCCTGGAGTAGATCTTCCATACGGAGATCCGTGGTGCCAATTCGATTCGTAATACCGAGGGCATTATTGAGTATTTCCATGTTAAAGATGCCTGCTTTTTCCGACGAGATGATCACGTCTATCTTATCAAACTGGCGAGGAGAGAATTTGTCAATTGACAAGAGGATGCCTTTCTCGTAAAGGTCTTTGGCACTGTATCTGAACGAGCCAAATTGAGGACTCTTTCCTGATTTCTGCAGGTCGCGAAGATGGAAATACTGCTTTGTGAACGGAATGACAAATCGCTTTTTTCTTGGAACGAAATCATGTCAGTCCATCATGAGGAGATGTGACAGAGTTCCTTACCCTTTCCCTCGTTGCATGGTAGCCATCGCACCTTCAACATAGTTGTGGTAACTATCTATCTGCTCTTCAAAGTATTTCTTGCGCTCGTTGAGATATTTGAGAGCATCCATCATGCTGTCCATCTCCTGTTGACGTTGCAGTCGTTTCCGATGTTTGCTGCGAACATCGCTTGCGATAGCATTTAGGATACCCTGAAACCCATCGCTACGGGTGATCTTGTCCAGCTTCTCTAGTTCGAGAAGGAAGAATATGGCATGTGCCTTCACTTCCTTGAATTGAAGTCTAGAAATATGTCAGGATCATACTCTTACGCGGACAATCGTGTACATACGATCGTATGTCTTCAAGCCTGTACCCAGTATCTGCGCCAGTAGTTGAAGGCATGCGCCGGTTAACGGGCTCATTGTCCATTTCAACCACAATGGTTTCCCAACGGGATTCTTGTTCTTCGGTTACTGGGCGCATTAAAGATTCGACAAGGTCCTGCGCAGGTTGGACACGGAGGATTGCGAGAACACCACGCTTGGCTTGGACCCACAATGCTTTCTCATCCGCTTGAGGATCTTGAAACAACATGAGCAGAATATTGACGCTTGTAAACGAAACTAACCTCGGACACGCGCAAACCTATTCGTGAGTTCTAATGTGATAGCATTATCTCGAGCATCCTTTAGCTCGTCATTATCGAGATGCGGAACACCCTCTAATTCGTGCAATATAACGCGTAGAGCATCTTCGCGGGAAGGTGACTGGAAAAACAAGTCAGTTACGAGCAGTCTTGGAAAGATGCATTCTTACGAGCTTCTCCTGGTATTTCGCGAGTAAAGAATGCATCCCATATACTTCGTTCGGTGAAATATAAATAGGCTTCGGTTGGACGGTGACATCCAGGAATTCATGTGCATGATAATGGGTCTCAGCGTCCGGGACATCCGCGACTGTAATATAGACGTAAGATGACCGCGACGAATTTACGGAGGCGGAAAGTAATCACTCTGAAGCATCCAGACCGTCATTTCTGTAACGGTCTTGCGCACCATCTCATTGATAGGCATAAATTGGGGATTGTCTTCTGAGAATTCCGAGCCTGAGGCAATGTGCGTCAATACCAAGGAGATTTGTGCGAGATTCTTCCTCGAGGCGACGTCGATTGTCGTGGAGACCAAATCAAAAGTCTCCGGAGCGCTGAGTTGAAGTCAAAAACAATCTGATTCTAGAGTGAATGGAAAACGAACAGAATGGCTGGGTTGAGGTATCTGTAGAATACCAGCCTTGCGATACATGCCGCGTATGCCTTGTCGGGTGCATCGGGGTATTTTTCCTGAACCAACATAAGTAATGCAATATCCAAAGAGTCGTTCCCAACTTACACGCAAGGAAAGCAACGTCTCACGCGCAATGAATCGCATACTGTATGGCATCTTTCTAGTTGATTGGATGATAGCTACCATGAAAGCTTCGCTCCACCATTGCAACTTTTGCAAATCTAGACAGTTGTTTGTGAGCGGTTACGAAAGGGTTTAAGAAGTCTCACGTACGTCTAATGTACTCAGCTCTGGTATCCGGGTCCTTTAGAGCGTCATAGAAAGAGAGGTCTTTGAGCTTTGAACTGGCTCTACCGGATCGCATTTCTTCTATATCAATCCTCGCCCGATGAATCTAAAGTTTGAGTGAGTCCTTGTCGCCAAAAAAAGGAGAAACATACTTTTGAAGGATCGGATTCCAGATCAAGATCGGTAGCTTCAACAAGCTCCCGGATGATAGCCTGGAGCGTTTCCCGGACGTAACTAACCTGTTTGGGTCGGAGGTATTGTACTGCGATATTGATGTACATTGGATGACCACGGATGACGTCGTCGATTGTTTGAGCACTGGTAACTTCCTGACGAATGGACAGCTATAGAGCATAAGGTGAGTGACTGAGCTATCTCATGCTGGTATGACTAACTTGGAAAAGCTTAAGCAGAAGATAGTCTTCTCGTCTATCTTGTCCGTAACCGAACAACGTCAGCACAACGCGCTCGACCAGTGGTCGATGCTTTTCCGAGTCATCGTCGGTCAGTTCGACAAATAGCTGACGCAGATAGTCTCCTTGTGTCTGAAGCAGGTAAAAGAGCTGTTGATATAATTCGAGTTTCCGCATGGCTACGTGATCCAGAGTGTGAGGGCCAGCAAATGGATCGCCGTGTGCAGCAAGAATAGAAGCCCGTGCGGCATGCACTGCGGCACTATCCGCACCATACATTCGTCGGACCTTGATAAGCTCCTCAAACAACTTGACGTTCTGCACTACTAACGCAATCTTGACGTCCAGATCGTTCACGTCTTTCTCGAGTGCCTGGTTCTCTCTTATATTCTCAACCACCTTTTTCCTCAGCCTCTCTACTTTGATCTCATCTTGGAAATCGGACTCTGAATCGTCGAGAAGATGAACAAAATTCTTGATTGTGCCAACCGTGACGTTCTTGCCCAGAGTAAGCTGACGGTACTGTTCGCGTGTTTCCTTCGCACGGAAAAGAGACTGTATCTTGACGACTTTGTGCAGGTTCTCGCGATAATATTGTATCTTTGCGTGGAACTTGCGCCGCTGGAGAACACCACGCAGCATGGCCTGTAACGTTATCGCGACGGGTTGATTATGCCACAGATGATCACGCCATGCGGTATAGGCCCTGCGTATCAGATAACCTCTTGCAATGGCTTGCAAACCTGTCACATCAGGGGCTACGAATTCAAGTTTCTTCTGTTGTTCCCGGTGCCGATTACGAGTGAGCGCAGCTCGGGCAAGTGCTTGGAAACCTCCCACAGAAGAGACGACCTTGATCTCGGAGAGAGCTTTATTGAGGTTCTGGTGTTGCTGACGGACGAGACTGGCTCGGGCAAGCGCTTGGAAACCCCCCACAGAAGTGATGACCTTGATCTCGGAAAGAGCTTTGTTGAGGTTCTGGTGTTGCTGACGGGCAAGACTGGCGCGAGCACGGGATTGGAGACCGATCAGCATTGGAGTTGCTCGACGAAGACCACGGATGAGGTTGAGCAGGCGTTTGCGAGCGATATACGTCCGGGCCGCGGCTTGAACTCGGATGACGGTGGAGGACACGTCGTCCAGTTTGGCAAGCTGCGTTCGGATCCGTCTACGCACGAGCACGCCTTGGCACTGGGCCTGCAGTGCAGCGACGCTACGCGTCGCGAGATGAAGCTTCCTCAGAAGTTGGAATATCGCAGCCCTCTTTAAGAATCCACGTGCAGTCGCTTGTACGGCTACGACAGATGTTGACATTTCGACTTTGGCAAACGTCTTCGATACCTCGTTAACGTTTTGCCTTGCAATCCTTGCCCGCGCGGAGGATTGAAGCTTTACAAAGAGTACCCTACTGCTCTGCAGTGCCGCTTTAAGTCGAGCGAATCGTCGCCGCTGGAGCACGCCCCGAATTTGTGCCTGTGTTTTGATAACATACTTGACGGACGCCCGAATGCGATCAAGGTAGGCGAGCCACTGGCGACGCTTCAGGACCATGCGAGACGCAGATTGAAGGCGAACCGCCCATGGGGTGAGATCGACGACTTCTTTTCGGATATCAGAAATATGATGTCGTGTGATGGCACCGCGACATATAGCTTGTAACTTGGGTACGTATCGTTCTGCAAAACGGAGGCGGGTGTACTGAGTAGCTTGGGCTTTTCGAACTAGGAATCCACGCGCCAAACATTGGACAGCACGGATGGAATCCTCACTCTCCAAAAGCAAGCGGTCCCGCCCTAGGATGTACACCACTATGAGGCGAAAAAAACGGCACGGGATGATAATGCTCACGCTCGTCCTCTGACTCGATTTCAATTTCGACCTCGGGGTCCTCGTTGATCTCCTTTGCGAGTTCTCGACCGACATTACCAAAGTTTGGCATTGGAACGCCAGCATCGTTGAGGCCTTTCTGTGTCTTTTGCAACTGGTCGTCAGAGAATTGCAATTGACCGAGCAAGTTTCCTATACGTTGTGCTAATCCTCGCCTCGCAAGGAGATGACTGCAGAAGATGAGCTATAAACGACGAGGGAATGCTGGTAACATACCTGAGGGCGTGAATGCAATAAATGACTTTTGGGAGATTTTTCTTCTCATACAAGTCCGTGAGCTCAAAGATAAAGCACTAGAGGATGGTGAATGATAGAGGGCACACAGAGTAAACGAGGGGAGACATACTTCGGGAAGACCAACTTGACGGACGAAGACAAAGAAATGGTTGATATTGTCGGAATGTCGAAAATCGAGCTTGGACGACTTGGACTAGGAAAGGCGGTCAAGACAAGGGTGGGAATCCTCAGGAGAGAAGGGGGTACCTCGTAGATGCGACGAACAACATGATCGCCTTGAAATGCCCTGACTAGCTTGGCGAGAACAACACCATTCCGTAGGCCATCTTCCATCTCCACGACCCCAAAGCCGAGCTCCTCGCCGAGACAACCTTCTATCCATTGCTGGGCTTCACCGACGTGACAGAGATACTCGTAGGCCTGGAGTAAATGCCTTTGTGTATCGGCCCAGAGACCTCTTGTCAGACGGGAGGAAGGTAAGGGCGAGGTATGAGCGGCATTCGGAGCCTTGTCTCGAGACAAACGAAGACGACCAGGGATGCCGGCAACGTCATCGGAATCGGTGGGAGGTGCGAGTCGGTCGAGAGAGGCGGGGGAAAGAGGAGAATCGTTGTGAGCGCGATGGTTGTAGAGGGGCCTTTCCTTTTGTGGGGTAGTCTGGTCAAGTGGGGGAGAAGGGTGGTCGCGGTGGTCATCGGCGTCCCCACTGGCTATGCGGGGAAGATGGCGACCAAGCTTGCGTGCACCGATTTGACCATAGGTAGAGGCCTTTCTGCCGACCATGTACGAACTTTGATATGGCGTGGGAGACATGACAGGATGGGGAGCGGGTGGTGGAGAGGGTGAATATGAGGTGCGGGGGGAAGAACGGTTGAGGGAGAGGTCGGGGAGATCGGGTGTGGATGGGGATGAATAATGGACCTTGTCCGGAGGAGTGGCATAGACCGAGGTGGGGCGGCGACGGAGAGCGGAGGCAGACGCATTGGGAGTGAACGAGGGTTTTAAGGTGGGGGACGATGGGACGGTGGGGGGAGAATCAGCGAGTTTGTTCAAGGCCTGGCGAGCAGCGGCATAGTTGACGGTGGAGTTGTCGAGGGTATTCGAGCGGCGAGAGCGTGGTGACGGGGAATCATCGGACGACTGTGGTATCGAGGGTGGCAAGCGAATGCGGTGGGCGGTCGGGGACGCAGTGGAGGGAGAATCGGGGTTCTCAACCGAGATGCCGGTTGAGTTCGGTGAGAGAGGCGAGGCGAGGATGTGGGCAGGGAGAGTATGACGCTTGGTGGACGGCTCGGCATTGGAGTCGGCGCGGGCGCGCTGCTCCCACTTTCCTCGGAGGGCATCGAGGCTCGGAGCGATGCGGTGGGAGGGGGACGGGCGCTGTGGTCGGGGCGTCGACGACGAGGAGCGCTCGAGGAGCCGCGTCTGATATGCGAACGGCTCCATGATGAGTGAGAGAGACAGAAGCACGTGACCGCATATACTCTGATGGAGTCACTCGTCGCCGCGATCGTGCCCGGACCAAAAGAGCGACGCGACCCGCTCGTCGCCCACGCCGTAGACATTCTATCGAGGTGTGTATGCCCCCCTGACGGCCCCCCCAGCTCACCCGCGCCGACAGCCACATCGGACACGCGTACGAGACCGACACCGCACACCTCACCAGCCTCATCCGCCGACACCGTGAGCGATCGCGCACCGTATCGACCCGCGCTGACCCCAGACAGTCCTCCAACACCCCACCCCAAGCACCGCCGCGCTCCGCTTCACGAACCTGCTTGCCCGTCTCCTCGAACAGGTCCGTGCGCCCGCCCGCCCGCCTGCCTGCCTGCCCTCACTCCCCACAGCCCGTCCTCTCCCGCAAGCACGAGGCCCTCCTCTTCCTCTATGCCCTTGCATCCGCCCCACCCGCGCCTTCCTTTCTTCCTGCCCTCCACCCGCCCTCCACAAAGACCCCCTCCGCCGCTCCAAGCCCTCAAGAGCCACCATCCCGCACCCCAAGGCTGAAGGCAAGGGCCGTTGCTCTCCGCGAATACCGCGCCCGATCAGGTACATCTCCCCCTTTCCGTCCCAAACACGCACTCACTCAACAAGCCCGCCCTTACCTCCCGGAGCATCTTCTCCTACGCGACACCCTCTATCTTCTCCAAGGTATATCCGGCAAATACATCCACCTCGCCTTTTCCGATCAAGATGACCTCAACAAACTTGTCTTTGTCGACGATATGGTACTCCCGCCTCTTTCTCTCTTTCTCCTCCTTCCTCACCCATCCATAGAGATACATCATCCCCGCCCCAGTAAGAACTCTCATACACAGACTCGCAGAGGTCGGCCACCTCTATTCCAGAGTCGACTCATTTGTCAAAGACCGGCAGCGCCTCACTGCCGTCGGCATGATCGAACAGAGTCTCTGCCATCACCTTCAGGCCCAGCTCACGGAATACTATCGTCTAGTCGCAATCCTCGAGTCACAAATGTCAATTCCATCTCAGGAGGACCACGACGTGATACACATAGACTCTGCTCTCACTTTAAAGCGTTTAGATGTCTGGCTGAATGACTGGAGGCTCAGAATGCGCATGATGAGTGTCTGCGTCGAGGGTGCGAGAGGTACCCCATTTCCTCTTCTCTCCTACACTTTATTCATCACACGTACCAGATGCCCAGGGTGGCGCTTTGGTGAACCTCATCCACAGCTACACCGACAACGGCGATCCTTTTGTTCGCAAGTTCACAGACCAATTACTCGAAGAGGTTCGTTTCCCCGTCCTCTATCACCGAAACTTGCCTCAATCACGAATAGGTGTCAAAACCCTTCTTCTCTACCTTACACAAGTGGTTGTTTTCAGGCGAACTCTATGACCCCTGCAACGAGTTCTTTGTTTCTGTCAACCCAGACCTTGCCCACGTGCACCTGCTACACCCTTCATTGCTCACAGGTAACGGAGACGGCGTATTTGGCGCACTCGCAGGTGATGCAGAAGACATGTCTACCGAGCACGAAAGTGGCCTTCGCCTGTGGGAAGCAAAATACCGTTTCAGAAAAGACATGCTACCCATGTTCGTCGGTGAAGCTTTTGGGAAAAAGGTAAGCAGGTGCATTCTCCCGGAAGTCCATCAACAAAAGACTGGCGCCTCTCCAGATCTTCTCTACTGGCAAGAGCCTGAACTTCATCCGATATAGTTGCCACGACACTGACTGGGTTGCCACCCGCGAAAAGATGAGCAATACAGGCGGGAGTAAGTCATTCTTTACCCGAATTCGACCAGACTGCATCTCACCTTCAACAGCCCTCAAGTACAGTGACATTGCAGGGCTCGAACGATCCATTGACTCTGCCTATTCGACAGCCAGTCAACGGCTATTCGAGGTGTTCATTGAAAAATTCAAGTTAATGGATCACCTTTATGCTCTAAAACACTATCTCCTCCTCGGTTACGGAGACTTTGCAGAGCAGCTCATGGAGGCTTTAGGGCAAGTAACCCTTGCAAATGACGTCTCACCATCTTTAATCCTTTCCATAGTCCAAGCCTGACGCGTCCCGCAAATACCCTCTATCGACATAATCTCACAGCGACACTCGAAACAGCCGTCCGTTCCTCCAACGCACAAAACGACTCCCCTGACGTCCTTCGCAGACTCGATGCACGCATGCTCGAGTATTCTCATGGTGAAATCGGCTGGGATGTCTTTACCCTCGAATACAAAGTCGACGCGCCAATTGATACGATTCTCGACCCCGATTCGATGGTCAAGTATCTCAAGCTGTTCAATCACCTCTGGAAGATGAAGAGGATGGAAAGCGCGTTGAGTCAAGGATGGATGAAAATCGCGGGTGCATCGAGAACATTCCTAAGATTGCCTGGTAGGCCTGCCTCTTTCTTCGATTTTTCTCGATCCCCAACAAGATGTTTATAGATCTCGAATATGATTGGCACCAGATTCGCATTGTCATGGCAGAAATGATTCACTTTATTCGCCAGATGCAAGCCTACTGCCAATTGGAGGTGATCGCCTGCTCGTGGAAAATCTTGACCGAGTTTTTTCAAAAACGTGAAGGCGATCTTGACGCCATGATTGAGGCACATCGATCATACCTCGATAGGATGGTCAAGAAAGTCTTTCTACTTTTCCCAAAGGCCGGGAAAGAGGTTTGGACGCGTATCCCTGGAATCACGCATGTACCCGACCGTTTCTTTTTTTTTGCAGGAGAACCTTCTTACCCAAGTCCGGGATGTCTTTCAGTCCATTTTGCAATTCCGTGAGGCTACCGTGAGTCTTAGCTTGTGGAATTTCAATCGCTTGTGACAGCCATTCAACAGGAAAACTTTTACCATTGTTGCTTGTCGGAATCAGCAAGACGAGACCAGGCAAAGGATGCGGATAGAGTGCGTCTCTTCTCGATCGTTCTTCTCGCATTTTTACTTTTCGTCGTGTCAGGGAATTTACTCTGCCCCATCGCCGGATCGTATGGGGCCTCAATCCCTCTCTAGAATACGCGCGCTCGTGAGAGAGTGCAGCACATCCTTTAGTGACTCTGCACAATCCATCGTGCATGCGCTTCAATCTCACCCTGATCTTGACTGCCGGTTCTTGGGCATCCGGCTGTCGTTCTCAGACTTTTACCGCACGAAAAAGGATCATCAATTATTACAGCAACACAAATCGGCTTGACTTGGGTGCTGACATATACCGACTATGTATCAATACAGCTAGTGCACAACTTGAAAACAATACAATGGCGTTTGTGGCCCTAGACTAGGTGATTTACACTTTAGGTTCTCTATACAATTTGAGTAATAGGGAGGAAGAGATGACAGAGAGAGACCTGGCCACGAGGTTAGCGCTTTGAATCCCACACTCATACGAGACTTACGATAGAGCCATCGCAAGTGATGCCCACACCGGAGCAAGACGAACGCGACCAGCGGGATAAATTACGCCCGCAGCGATTGGTACCGCAATGATGTTATACATGAATGCCCATACCTGCAGCGACCCAGTCCTAGTCAGCCACCGTCGTACTGATAATGGCTAGACACCAAGGTGCTCACAAAATTTTGCTTGACGCGGTTAAAGACTTTGCGTGATAGATCGCACAATATGAGGAGACTCTTGAGGTCCGAAGATACCAGGATAAACGACGCGCTAGAGATGGCAACGTCACTGCCAGACCCGATAGCAATGCCAATATCACTCGCTGCGAGAGCCTTTTATACCCGTCAACCAGCACATCAAGGGACGAGTAAAGAAAGAAGCCGACGTACGGGTGCGTCATTGATACCATCACCGACCATCGCCACGATGCATCGCTCGTTGGCTTTCTTTTTTCCAAAAAGCCCCTGCCATGTGGAACTTGGACGCTTCACCCCATTTGCCTGCAGCCATTCGATCTTTTCTGCTTTTTGGTGCGGGAGCACGCCTGCCAAGACGTTCATCTCTGGGATGCCGACCATTTTCGCGACCGCCTTGGCTGTCAGTTCGTTGTCGCCAGATATCATCCACGTTCCGATGCCTTTTTCGTGGAAAAGTCGGATGACGTTGGGAGCCTCTGGTCTCAACGAGTCTGATATCGCAAAGATGGCCACGACAGAGAAGGCGTTGGCGTTGCCATCGCTGATCGCAAGAAGGACGATGCTCTTGGCCTCGGTTGTCCACTGGCCCAATGTAGCAGTCGTTTGACTGTCCAGAGTAATCCCGTGTTCTCGCATCCAGGCTTCATTCCCAATGAGAGCCGTACAACCCAACGCATCAACGCGGGCTTTGACACCACGCCCAGGAACCTCATCGAAATCGACCGCATTCAGCTGGGCCGCCCCATGCTTTGCTGCGTATTGTTTGATAGCGGTGCCTAGTGGGTGTGATGAAGCAGACTCAAGCTCCGCAGCGATTCCAAGGATGGTCTGGGATGTCCACGTAGACCCGGATGTCACCTCAAAATTGGAAACCTGAGGTTGTCCTCCCTCGGTCAGCGTTCCAGTCTTGTCGAACACGACAACGTCGACTTGTGCCATGTCTTGGAATGCTTCTCCTCCACCGCGTGCGAGAATGCCGTATTTGGCTGCGAGACCGGAGCCAACTAAGAGGGCAGTTGGCGCTGCGAGGCCGATACCACAGGGGCAGGCGACCACGAACACCGAGATTGCAAACTCGAGCGACCATACGGCTAGTAAGGGACAAGTTAACCCACAGAATAGCGAAATGAGAAACGGCACACACTCCACCCTCCAACTTCAATGTCGAGATAATCGTGAGGGATCCCACCTCCTAACCCGAGACCGAGCCAGATAACCCAGGTGATGACGGCGAGCAGAGTGACGATCGGGACAAACACGCTTGTGACCATGTCCGCGATCCGCTCGATGGGGGCACGACGAACTTGTCCTTCACGAACAATGCGGACAATCTGATCCAACCTAGGAATACTGTCAGAGTAGCCAGCAACGATTGACAAATACTCACATCGTCACGCCTCCAACGGCGTCCACTCTGACATCAATAGCCCTTGACTTGTTGATGGTACCGAGGAAAACTTGATCTCCTTGCTTTTTTTCGATAAGCCTTGCCTCACCCGTGAGGGAACTCTCGTCGAACGAGGTCTCGGTACGAGAAACAATAGTACCATCAGAGGGTGGAGTCGCACCATTCAGGACACGAACGATGTCCCCAACTTCAAGAAGATCGACGGATACTTTTTCGGTTTTAAGCCCAGGAGAAGTAGCACTGTCGTTAAGGGGGTCTCCCTTTTCGGGGTCTCCGTTACATAAAAAAGGAATCGAGTCGGATGAATCACGGGAAGTCACAAGAAGGGCCTCTTGTGGGCGGAGGGAACTCAAGGCCGTAATCGCGTCGGCAGTTCGTGCTTTGCTGTACGCCTCGAGGTACCGACCTAGACCAGCTTGTTGGCACAGCAGAAAATAAAACACGATCCCACTCACCACACAACAAGAACAGGGTAAGGAAGACGACAGAATCAAAGTAAGTAGTGGTGTCGCCGATTCCGTCCGAAGCGGGTGGCTGAGACGCCGAGAGAGCCAAGAGGGCAAGAGAGGCGAAATACGCGACGGACACGCCAGTGGAGACCTGAGAAAGAGGAATGAGTGAGGATCTTTAATGGAAACGACGATCCACTACCAGAAGGTTCATACTCCCGAATCTAGTGAATCGGGTGATGATCGGCGTTGGGCTTCCTTTTCGCCACGTGGCTGTTATCTCCTTGATACTACGGCGATGAAAGAGACCTGCGCTGTAGAACATGACAGGGGTTGCCAAAAAGAACAAGGACCACTGCATGCGAGAGGCATTTCCATTCCACATGGGCTGCATGAGGTAGCGCTTGGACGGGTTTCCAGAGGAGATGAGGCTCATGTAGACGACTCCGATGATGAATGCAGGGACGGCGACGATCAAGGTGAAGAGAAGGCGCCTGAGGAGAGTAGTTTGCTCGTGGAGCTGCATGGTGCGCGTGCGCTGCTCGAGTGTGGGAGGGTGATATAGGGAGGGATTGAAGGCGGTATCTATAGAGGCAATACGAGAAATGATGGTGCGGATTGTAAGATCCGGGGGGGCAGGATCATAGGCTAACTGGATAAGCGGGTCGGTATGATTGGTGCATGGCTTGATAACGGTAACCATGGGGGAAAGGGCACGGAGTGCGTCCATGACTTTTGCAGGACAGTGGCTGGTGGAAATGGGTGAGTGCGGGGGTAGCGAACGAATAATGGCTTACCGGCAGTACATGCCGTCCACACGGAGAGAGACCGTGCGAGTATAGTCGGAGGGTAGTTCAGTGATTTGACCCGGAGAATGGACGGGTTCTGCGCTGATGAGTTCTACGTCGAAGCCACAGTCGCTGATGACGTCGGTGACGGTGGAGACGAGGGACTCGTTCTCAACGCGGAGGGTGGCTGAATTGCTTAGGAGACTAACAGCGATGTCAGAGACGCCAGGGACAGTGGAGAGCATTTTGGTGATAGTAGCGACACAAGAAGAGCAGGTCATGCCCGCGACGGAGAGGGTGACCTGGAGTTCAGCAGGGTCGGGGGGAGCCTCGGGGGCGTCAGACTCGTTTTGGCAGAGAGAGCATTGCTGGATATGCTTTGGGCGGGACTTGGGCCGGGGGGGGTGATGATCGGTGAGAATGTCGAAGCCGGCGTCATCGAGGGCGGCGTGGATGCTGGGAAGGGACAGACCGGGGGGGAGGCGGAGCGAGACGGAATGGTGTGCGATGGAGACATCAATCGCAAAGGGCGGGGGCTGGAGAGCGGAGAGCGCGTGCCGTACGGTGCGCACACAGCTGGACAGGGGTGAGTGACGATCGGGCGGGGAAACGAGACCTACCTGGTGCAGTGGAGGTTGGAGAGAAAGAGGGTGAATGTGTCCATGTCATGACTACGCACCGAGTTCTAATTTTTTTATATATGTCTTTGTCCAGAAAATGCCTCGCTATCCAGAAAATGCCTCGCTATCCAAGAAATGCCTCGCTGTCCAAAAAATGGCTCTCGCCCTGGGACCCCTGAATAAACCTGGCATAAAAGGAAATAGTCAGGGATCATTGATAAAAGGATTCACAGCCCGGTGAGCATAAATGCCTCGTGTCTAGAAAAGGAAATGATTCTTATCACTTACTTACTAAGATGCAGCGCCAGTCGCGCATTTCGGCATTCTTGAGTTCGCTCGACCAGTCTTCTCCTCGCTCAAGCTCAATCCTCACCCGCTCCTCCTCCCGCTCCTCCGTCACCTCAGACATTCCCCATGAACCACCTCGTCCGCCCGTCGTCCTCGCAATCTGTGCCATGGACATAAAGGCCCGCTCAAAGCCGATGCGTGAGATCCTCACACGTCTCGTCGAGTGGTCCCGCGGCGCAATCGAAGTCAAGGTGTTTGGTGACAAGGTCATCCTAGATGAAGGCATGTGGCCCCTTTACCCCCTCTCCGCCTTCTCCTTCTTATCCTTGGCAGACGTCGAAAACTGGCCCCGTTGCGACGTCCTTATTTCCTTCTTTTCTACCGACTTTCCCCTCGACAAGGCTATCTCTTACGTCAAGCTCCGCAACCCGTTTTGCATAAACGACCTCCCTCCCCAGGCCCTCCTCTGGGACCGTCGTCTCGTCGGTGCCATCTTGGATCATCTTCACATACCCACACCAAGACGTCTAGAAATTTCCAGAGATGGTGGTCCTCGTCTCGATCCCGACCTTAAGCACCTCATGTTTGACAAGCTCGGCATTCACCTCGGCGACTTTCGTGTCACCCCAGAAGTCTCCATGCGCCATGATGCGAATGCCATTATCATCGACGGTAAAGTCCTGGAAAAACCTTTTGTCGAAAAACCTGTCAGTGGTGAAGACCATAACGTATACATCTATTTTCGTGGAGGTGGCGGCCGCCGCTTGTTCAGAAAGGTGACTTCCTCCGTTATCTTTTCTCACACCTTCTTATCTCCCGCTAGGTTGGGAACAAGTCCAGCGACCTCGATCCAACCCTTATGTACCCTCGCACTGACGGCTCTTACATCTACGAAGAGTTCATCGATGTTGATAACTCGGAGGACATCAAAGTTTACACCGTTGGCAGTGACTATTTCCATGCCGAGACCCGCAAATCTCCCGTCGTAGACGGCGTCGTCCGCCGCAACACCGAGGGAAAGGAGATACGGTATTCCCAGTCTTCCTCCTTTCCCAGATCTCCTCGTCTCATCTTCTATCCAGTTTCATTACCCATCTCAGTGATCGCGAAAAGTCTTATGCTGCCAAGATCTGCCAAGCATTCGGTCAAAACGTCTGTGGTTTCGACATGTTGAGGTGTCAGGACGGGAAAGTCAGCAAAGTGATCGACGTCAATGGTTGGAGTTTTGTCAAGGGCAACGAGTTCTACTATGGTCAGCTCATCATCAACCAGCACATCTGCGATTCATACTCACCTAGCCTTTGACTAGACAAAGCTGCAGAGATTCTGGGTTCTCTCTGCATTCACGTTTCCTCTTCCATAGACCGACCCTTACCTCCAGCCGATTCCACGTCCCAATCTGCAAGCTGGTGCCTCAAAGCAAATGTAACCGTTTTCCGCCATGCTGATCGCACGCCAAAACAAAAGTTGAAATTCAACTTTCCCGTCGGTGATATTTGGACGAAACCCTTCGTCCGTCTACTCAATGGCGAAAAGGAAGAGATAATACTCCGGGAGAGAAAGCAACTAGACCTGGTCGCGCAAGCCGTGGAAGAGGCCAAGTCTCTTGGCGCCGACGGCGATTATCTCGCAAAGCTTACGCAGTTGAACAACGCCCTTTTTAGTAAGATCGACCTGCCTGGAACCAAGACCCAACTCAAGCCGGTGTACTCGAAGCGTCAGGCCGGTCAGCCGCGAAAACTCACAAAATTGACTCTGGTGTTCAAATGGGGTGGTGAGGTACGATCTTGTTTGCTGTCATTCGATGACTCTTCCACTACGTCGTATTATTATTTTTTCAGTTCACACATTCCGCGAGATATCAATCCAGAGATCTCGGTGAGAATATGAAGAAAGACCTTTCCATCATGAGTGGGTTATTTACCCTAGCTTTTCGGTCCGGATAGCTCATGTTCCACATATAGACAAGGATGCTCTCAAGAATGTTACGGTAATTCAACCTCAGGTGGAGTTCACATTGCATACCGCTAATCTTCCATGTTAGATTTATACCTCGTCAGAGCGACGCGTTATTGCATCGGCAGAAATATTTGCTGCAGCTTTGGTTGACAACCAGTCAAGCTATCCCCCATCTTCCTCCGCCAGTTCGATTTCTTCCCGCTCTTCTCTGGATGACAACTCGAACAATATAACACCTCACAAGAACCGTTTGAGTTTGCATGGAGGACCCCCTGCTCTTATCATCCGCAAAGATCTTTTAGACGACTCAAACGCCGCAAAGGACCTCATGGATGATGTCAAAAAGCGACTCAAAATATTACTCAGGCCTGGTGAGCCTGAGAAACGACCAGAACTCGTGTGGCCAAAGAGCATGAAAAAAGAACCAGTCGAAGTTGTGAAAGTAAGTGAATACTTGTTGAACATCCATCGTGTCTCATATCGTAACCAGGAAGTGATCGAACTTCTAAGCGCATTCCGCGCCACCATGCGCAAGAATTTTGAAACCTTGGATATTGACAAAATTCAAGAGCGCTGGTATGTTCACGGCGACGTATTTAACTTAACCCAGACTAAACATAGGCCAGGTGCTGCGGTGATGAACCGTGGCTCTTCCGAGAACGTTGGGAGAAGTTGTTTGAAGATTTTTGTGACGTGGAACAGAAGAAGTTTGATCCCTCGCGTGTAAGCCCGACAAGGTCCCACCATTTTTTTGTCCGTTCATTCCTCATAGATTTCCGAACTATACGACACCATTAAATATTGCGCCCTCCACCATCGGCAATTTCTGTTCTCCATCTTTGACGAACAAGCTGGGCAAGGCAATGGTGCGGATGAAAGGCAGGATCGCAAGCTCCACGAACTGTATGGTCGTGCCAAGGCACTTTTTGATCTCGTCGCTCCCCAGGAGTACGGCATTGATCTCGATGAAAAGTATGTTTCTTTTGATTGTTCCCAAGATATGCCCTTATTCTATCGGGATTTAGGGAAGAAATAGGAGTTTTGACCTCGCTTCCTCTACTTCGTAAGGTGGTTGAAGACCTCGAAGCCGCTCGTAACAACGGGGGAAGTTCTGTTACCCTGTACTTCACGAAAGAGAGCCATATCCACACCCTGGTCAACCTTGTTTTACTATCTGGGTTGCCGATAGCCAACAGACGGATCCCAGAACTGGATTACTGTGTGCGTGCCCTTCAATTCCCAGCGTGATGAGCTTAAAGCTGACCGCACACAACGCAGTCACACATTACGTCCGTTGCTTGGTCCTTGTATCTGGTAGAGGTCTCACTGACGTCTTGTTGCAGGTTCGAGTTGTATGAAAGGAACTTTGGCCGTGGTAACTCTGACAAGGAGTATTCTATCAAGCTATCTTTGAGCGAAGGTGCTCACTCATCCAATGTGCTCGATTCTACATTGGACGCCCGGCATTCTCTCAATGTTCAACCTCGACGGTAATTTATTTATTCGAAATCACCTCAATGCTAGGCAGCTGACGCAACGATTTCAGAAAATTGACTCAGCACCTGCCATACAGTCTGGTAATCGAGAAGTTTTCCAAGCATTTTGGAAGGGTCAAGGAGGTACGCCAACGATTATCCATTCGTCGATGATCCACCATACCAATGGCTCGAGAACAGGACGACGACACTGGCACGGACACACCGTACATTGAATCGGTGCATCAATTGAACAACATCCCGCTACCATTGAATATCCTCGACAACAGTAGCAGCGATGATCCTGGCTATGAATTCTTGGAGACTCGCTCGGAATTATGACACCTTTCGGATCTGGATCTCGGAGAGTTTCAAATATATGGAGCATAGATTGGATCCATATCTATCTTATCGTAAACCAGTAGTCAACCGCAAACTAATAAAATGCTATAGAGTTGAATAGCAGTTTCAGTATATAGTTTGCGTGCCATCCGGGCTGAAACAACGTTGTCGTTGTGGGACGGATCCTTTAAAGCACAACCCTAGCTGGGCTATGTAAGATAAACTAAACGTTCTATGACCCAGAAGGTGTTTGAATGGAAAGCATCTCAAGAACCTTGCTGACTTGCTCAGGCGTTGTCGGGGCAAATCGAAATGAATGCGCTTTCCTCGAACTCGGGGCATCATACAGCGCGCTCGGCGACTGCGACAACTTCGAGGATTGCTGAGCGAGCTCCGTAAACGACGTCCTGTTCTCCGTATACCTATACAACAGCGGTCAGGGGTACGACAAGGGCGCGCGTGCAGGATTGGACTCACAGCCTAACGAAAAGAAAAAAAGAAAAAAAAAACAACGGTCAGCCAACGACACGCACAAAGAGGACGCCAACGGACGGGTACGTACTTGAACGCCTCCTTGTTCACGACATCCATCTCGTTCAGCCTCTCGAGCGCGCCGTCCTTGAACGCCGTCTTGACAAAGTACAGCATGTCGTGGACGTGATGTTCCTTGGGTCTGTGCAGCGTGTGTCAGCCCCGAGTTGTGGGTGTGTGTATGTGTATACAGCCGTCGGCTCACCTCCAAGGTCGAAATCGCGCCGTCAGGTTGAACATCCCCGTCTGACTCGCCACCAGGGGATGAAAGACGTCCGTCACGAAACGCACCGTAGGCGGTCGATCGGGATAGTTGTCGGGGAACGAGATGACAAACTTGAGCACGGCGCCTGCGTAGTGGCCTGGAGAGCACGCGCGTTCATGGACGTGGTCTCGTTGAGTTTGAATGGGTACCACTTGCCTTTGTGCACGAACAAAACGGCGTCCCAGATGAGCATGGTCTCTGTGGACGGTGTGACATACATGCCAGTTGGGCAATGCTTAGCGTGTCGCAGAGATGCATACTCGATAGAGATCGCAGCGCGAACGACGGGACTGATGGAGGCATCCGAGGCTGCATTGGAGTCTGCAATGGCAGATGTGAGCCTGGAGGATGTCGTCCTTGATTTGCCACCAAGGTCGAGCGTCGGGGAGGCGACCAACCCACTCAACATAATGATGTAGTTTAAATCAAGACAAACACGTGCTATGGATGGTCATCTCTCGTAGCCACCTCTAAAGCGTGGCCCATGGCTGTCGCCTCGCCTCGACCCTGACTTGTCTCTGCTCCGTCGTTCTTGAGACTCATGACCTCGCTCCCAATCAGCCTTGTGCGAATTCGCGCTTCTGCCATCGTGGTTTCGGCGCTCCGTTGCGGCACCCCGAATACGGATCGAATTGTCGGATTGATACGGTCGATGTCTTCCTCCAGGACTATCACCGAGCCGTGCGAGCAAGCTCGAGCCACTACTGCTGGTGGTCAACGAGGCCGGTGGAGTAGAATGCTCGTAACCTCCATCTTTAAACGACCCAAACTTGAGACTCCTTCCGCGCGGCCCCGAGGCTGGCGCTTGCTGTCCCATGCCTCTCTTCTTCACGTTCCGCCTGTCATTGAACCAATCCTCGCCTTCATCTTCCTGCTGTCTAAACCTTTTCTCTAGCCTTTCTTTGTCCTTGTTTTTTCCTCGCCTACCGACGTCTGCAGGAGCACCTGGATCCCAGTCATCCGGTAAACGAGGCCGATCGACATTACTTTCCCGATACCCGCGTTTGATATAAACCGGTTCGGTAGCAGGATCATAGAACGGCCCTGACAAGATGTTGTGGGAACTAAATGCAGAATATTCCGTAGGCAAGGCCCCTGGATGTGGGAGTTCATCACAATCCTATGGTGACATTCAGCAAAATTAGTGGCATAATGGGTTTCGCTCACATCTCCTAGATGACCCGTGTTCGCACAATTATAACACCACACCTCCCGACCAATGTATCCTTCGCCTCCTTCGCTGATCGCAAGTTGTTTCCTTTCCTCTCGGCTCTGCATGATCAGGATACGTTCTTCGTCGTTCACATATTGGTATATGCGCCAGAGAGTCGGGCATTCCTAACATTGATTCAGTCATAAACGTCAACGTCACAATTGGCAGCGGCATACATTCATGTTATGTTGTCTGGATCCACAGCGATCACAGTCACCATGAGGGTCAGTTGACGTCGTATGAGTCGTATAACGATTGGGGCACGTCTACAACATGTTATGACAAGGAATAACGCAACGCACACGCGGTATTCGTACTTTATTGATGTGACCTTTCATACCGCAGGTGTAACATGTCTTGCTAATCGGACAGCTTCGCGTAGAGTGCTCGTCACGAGCGCCACAGGTCAGGCACTGAGAAATCGCGTGGGCAATGAAGCACATTCAGGGATTCAGGGTTCGATGACTCACAATCTGTACGGGACAGTCATAGGTCTTATGATCACCCTCTGCACCACAATTCTTGCATTTAAAAATCGACGGTTTCGAATGATTGGTTTCTTGTCCTTCGACTTCGAAATACCGAACCAAGTCAGGGGCCTTGAAACAAGATGTGTAACGTATACGATGGAACAAACGCAACGAGACAGACCTTGCGATCTTCATAGTCGAGGTACTCTATATATTCCTCATCGTCTGAGCTTGGTTTTGGGGGTGGGATCATCTCGGCGGGAGTGGCGCCATTGTCATTGAAGATCGTAACATGAGACGGCAACAATAAATCATCGTCATTGCCGTTGGATTCCACGGGTTCCGGTGGCAGTGAACCGTCGTCCACAGGAACCGCCACGGCGTCGATACAGAAAAGACCAGGTTCGCCAGAGGGAGAGGGAGACTTTGGCCGGGGATTCGACGAGGACCCAGGAAGAGGTTCGGGTTCGTGGAGCTCGCCAGACTGGTGTCCAACTTCCGACGACGGAGCACTCGAAAGCTGGGCAGGACTGCCGACGCCGCCATCGTTGGAGAGGTTGTTCAATGCTTTCCCTTTCTTCTTCTTGCGCCTCTTGCTTTCTCGTGTTCGCTGGTGGCGACCGAGCGGAGCGTCCTCCTGTTCCGACGAGCCTATCTCGATGATCTCGGGCTGAGGAGACACGGTGAGGTCGATGATTTCTGTCATTTAACGAGCAATATGTGACGCTCGGAGGTAAGCACTGAGTGCCTTTAAATTGTCGCGTTGAGCGTGGCTTGGAAGCATCCCGTTGCTTACTAAGTAACTTGGTTGAATACTCTCGTAATTCTAACACAAAGAAATTCAAAGCACTACAACAGTCATATCGTACAAACACTTTGCATCTACATACACTAACCGGGCGATAATTCAAAAAGCATGAGAAGAAATAGTGAACCTCTTGAACGTATATCTAAACAACCGTCTGAGCTACATCCCATCTTGAAAAAAATACCAACGCACCCGAGGAAAGCAAGATCTTTCTGTGCCCCACCCGCGGTCGCCGCAGGTGCTTCCGCGGGACTTTGATCGATCTCGTCTGTGGGAAAGTAAGAAGTGTCCGTTATTGAGCGCAGGTTGGGAATAAACGGGGCATCGATGCGACGAATGGCGTCCCAATCCACTCCATAGAAGAAGGGATGGTTCTTGATTTGGTCGGCATTTAATCGGCGGTCCGGCGATGTCATAAGCCTAGTATATCGTCAACACAGGTATCCCAGCTAGGCAGGCCATGTTTCTTACCTGCGAATCAGGTCCTCAGCTTCGCGGCTCAAATGAACATCGTCCGGGAACGCCAGAAAATGTTGCCATTGCATAATTTTTTGATACGTCTCGTGTGTCGATTCTGAGCAGAATGGTGGATACCCAACAAGGCACTCGAACATGATTGCCCCAAGCGACCAAAAGTCGCACTCATGTCCGTATCCCTTTTGCTGAAATATTTCCGGTGCAATGTAATCTGGCGTGCCAACAGTGGAATATGCCTGTGAATTGTATCACGACAATGCCAGCGTGGTGGTAAAAAAAATTACATACCAGCTTGCGCCGGTTCGCTTTCCAGGTCGCAATTTGATCCTTGCTAGATATAGTCAAGTGAATGGCGTTCACCATGACGCTGTTCCGCGCTGCGGTAGCGGTTGATTGCGGATTGTTCGCTGTATCTAACAGCCTCTGATAGTAACTGGAGTCATGTTGTTTGTGAAAGCCCGTTGAAAGCCCAAAATCCGAGAGCTTGACGTGACCGTCTTTATCTATCAGTATATTGTCCGGCTTGATATCCCTGTAGAACAACAAATGAGCGAAAGGATCAAAAGAGTCGAAATTGCTTCACCTATGTATGAATCCTAGTTTATGTACTGCCTCGATGGCAAGGGCACATTCCGCTATATAGAATCGAGAGACATCTTCGGAGAAAGTGTCATACTTGATAAGCATGGTCATGAGATCTCCGCCGGGAAGAAACTCCATGATCAAATATAGCGTCTGAGCATCTTGGAAAGAATAAAAAAGCTGCACAACCCAAGCAGAATTAGATTCTGCGAGGACGTCGCGCTCGGCGCGGACATGAGCTAGCTGTGTAACCATGTGAACCCTCAGATGATGAGTCTAGCTAAAACACCGCGTACCTGGTCTTTCTTCAGCATCTCCTCTTTCTTGAGTGTTTTCATCGCATAGATCTTGCCAGTGTCAAGTTTCTGAACGAGGCGGACCTGCGCATGGTGTCAGAATGAAGCAGGTCACAGAATATGAGACCGGAACCGACTTCACCAAAGGCGCCTTTCCCGATCACCTTGACGGTCCTAAAGTCGTCTAGACCCAAACGTGTCCGTCGAAGGCGAAGAAACGTCGATTCTTTTTTGCCCAACTGCTGCAGATGGCGGATCTTCCTCTCATCTGACATCATGACGTCTGCCTGAAGCTTCCTCTCGAGGTCTACGCGCCTTAGGACTCCGATATCAACACGGTGCACATCGTCGACGTTATCAACGATGCGTACCTAGAGTTTCGCTCGATCGCAGCATCCACAGCAACTTTATAAAAATTCTCGAGTTTTAGTTGCGCAGTTTTGGCTCGGGGGATGGCATCATCAGAGAAGCCAGCAGAGCTGCGCTCAAAGAACACATAATCTGAGGGTTTGTCCGAGTGAGTGGTAGGTGCCGACGCTGATGACCGCGTGCTGGTGCTCGAGCGCTGCATAGCGCACTGTGCACAGAGTAACAAAACTGCAAACGCTCAAGCCAAGGTCGAGCGCTTACGGACTCAGAGGGAGTGTGCCTGAAAGCTGCAGCGCCGGGTAGTTGCGATGGAAACGTCATATGAATGCCCATTTCGGCCAAGATCGATATGGAAATGACCCCTGTCACGCGTTCATGTATAATGCAGAGCTGGATGATAGATATGAAAACTCTAGTACAATGCAGAAACGCAAATGTGATGCGAGAAGAGGAACGAGACAAACGTCGCAATCATTAAAACGAGTGTTCTCGTGCATAAATAAGTTCTAGATGAGTGGTTGAGTATGCTCGTGATGCACTTTCTATGCGCCCTCGAGTCTCGACACAACCTCGGACACTTTCGACTTGTCCTGGGGCTCACTTTCGGTGACGTCACCCGGACCAGCTTCCCCGGCACACCGTGAGCATGTGCAGGCGAATCCCCATCCTCGAGCTAGTTCCATGCGTCTTCGACGACGACAATCCTGTACGCTCTCATCATCATGTTGAGTGACGTCCACATATGCAACGGTAATTTGGTCTCCGGATTTGAGGGCGCGATTGGCGATGAGATGTAACTCGGATGTACCGTTAAAGGACGGTCGAGCGGATGGATCGCACGAGTGAGGGAGCTGTATAGGATGTTGACGTTTACTTCACACATGAGGACTATGTGGAAAAACGTACGTAGGACGATAGGAAGTAGAACCCAGCCCCGACTTGTTTTTGGGTACCATGAGGTGTTCGGGTCCTCTCTACATCCTCGGGTCTCGCCGTCGGTGCGGGCTGAGCAAGCCGTAATCGCCTCATTGTGAGCGTGTGTTTATAATTGACGAGTGCATAATCACCTTATCATCCCTTCCACCCTCAAAGCAGACACCAAATGAGTTGTACGCCATCGTACCAAGATAAACGGAGAGTCGTTCTTCCGTTGCGAGGTGCTCCAATCCTGGGATGGCAAGTTGTAGTACAGATTTGAACAACTTGCTACCCTCGTCAAAGGAAGCGACATCAAGGTAGCGCAACCGTTCAAGATGATCATTGAACGTGTAGTCACCGCTGTCAGTCATCACTACATTGGGATCAGCGGGCGGTGCGTGTCCCGCGGAAACCATCATCTGCGCGGTCTCGATGGACACTTGGCGTGCAATGAGGCGTGCCATCAATTCGGGTGCTGCTTTGCCACTCTTTTTGATGTGATCAGCGAAGGCAGCTTGGGCGCTGTTTCTCTCGTCGGTAGAAAAGTTGGCGGTTTCGGGGATCATTTCTTGGGGCAGGGGTGGTTCGAGCGTGAAAAGTATTCCTTGCGAGTAGGCCTTTGCCTTGATATGACAATCTCTGGAGCAATAGACGGAATCGAAGCGGTCAGCATTGGGACGAATGGCTGTGTCTCCCTCGACGAAGCGCAAGCAGTGACTACAGTGGGTTCCCTTTCCTTGAAGATCCGCGTCAAGAGCAGTGGTGATGGCTTCCTCCTGTGAGAAATGAATCAAGACTGAGCGCCGGTAGGCAGAAGATGCTTACCTTGTAAATAAGGTCGCCTGGTTCAAAGTCCTTGGTGCAAACCACGACTTTCCTGCGTGTGGTCGCGCCGGTGGTCTGTACTTGGACAGTCTGGATGGCGACATTTGTGTCTTTGCGGGGGAAACAGTTGTAGTAACCTATTGCTTATGATTTAGCTCAGATGGCTTTTATTCACCATAGCAAGGCATACCTTCGGCGCGGGTCTTGACCTGGAGGGATGATCGTTTCAAGCAGTTGGAGTTGGCGATAGTTCAGGCGCATCCAAACAGCAGCGAATCGAAAAGCAAAAAGAAAACATTCATATCAGATCATTGCATCGACAACGAATGGAAAGCAAGGAGAGATTATAGGGGTGGGTCAGGGGGTACATGAACGATGCGACTACACAGCGTACAGCAGCGTGCATTGCACGTTCAAAGTCGTGTGTAAGATGACTCATAGTCATAGGCATCAGTGTGCCTTAATCTGTGACCTTGTCCCACTCCTGCGAGGACGCTTCCGAGGGTGGACCGGAGCTCAGTTCGTCATCTTCGTCAGGAATGGAAGCTGGCCCCTTTCCCTCTGACGAAGGAGGTGAACTCACGTCCAAGTTGACAAGCTGCATCACGAGCTGGGGCAAAAGGGATGAGAATGCGAAGGGACACAACAGGGACGGCGACTGACCTGGAATACGGGGGGAGAAAGACTCTTTTCATAGACCATGATCAATTCGATAGGCGAAGGATACACCCGAATGGCGCGGTAGAAACACAAGGCTGCAGGAACGTAGAAGGCGGGACCTGATGACGCGTCAGTGGTGGGGCGCGTCTCCAGAGGGAGGGGCGCACCTTTGACGCTCATGGTCTCACCCATGTTGACCTGGGTCATAAAATACTGGTGCCTTTCGTCATGATCGGTAGGGACTTGTTCGGTGCGAATTTTCTCAAGAGCGCTGGTGAGTTCGTCCGCGTTGACACCGCCGGTGGTTGCTGATGCCTCGGAAGGGGTCTGGCTCTTTTCCGCGCGCTTTTTCTCCTTGCCTGGGGACGACTGAGCGTGGTTGGAGAGAGAAAGAAGAGGGACATACGGAGTCGCCTGCGGAAGGTGGAGTCTGTTCTCCGCTTGTAGTCAAAGTAGACGGCGTAAGCGACGAGGCTGCCGAGGGCGATGCCGGCGACGGTGAAGAGCGTCGATGACCGGGTCATTCTGAGACGGAAAAGAGGAACAAGTCCGCGTAAAAATTGAAGCAATTATGTAATTAAAAACAGGCGGGGCGGGAGAGAGCAAGGAACGAAGAGGGCGGGATTCTCACGGGTGTTGTTAAAGGACGACACGACTTTAAACGTCCCCCACAGCTCGCGCGGTCGATCCCGCGGCACACATTTGCACGAAAGCGTCGTCTGGGTTGTCATGAGCGGCGTGGACGCTACCTCCGACACCGACATCCTCGACCATGACCTCTTATCACCCTCTCACCACTCCGTCTTGCCCACACACGACCACCTCGACCTCGACCTCGCCTGTCTCGCGCAGTCCGACACCGCCCTGGTCGACACACCACACCACATGACCCTCCAACGTTCCCGTGACCACATCTTTGCCGACATCGACCACGTTGGTGACCATTCCAAAGATAACCACATCACATTGGTCGAGGCCGTGGACCCCGCCGTCACCCACCAGGACACCCACCAGCAGTCTCCCGAGTCTTCATTAGAGCTAAAACGTGTCAAGGTATGCTTCTCCTTCCCATCTCCTTCGCCATATCAGCTCCCTCTGTCATCATGTCCGCAACGTGTTTAACTTCCCTCGCCTTTTATTCAAAATATCTGCGCGTCCCTCCCGTTCATTTGCATTCTCGCCCTTTGCATGACCTCATTAACGGCCTCCTCTGACCGACGCTTGTCTCCTTCTTCAAAGGTCTACGAACTCGTCGGCTCCCGCTGGGTTGATCAGGGCACTGCGTACTGCGCGGGCCAGCTCGATGACGCCAATCAAGCGTACCTTGTCGCCCGTTCCGAGCTCGACTTCAACAAAGTCATCCTCTCCACCGCTATCCGCTCCAATGACGTATACCAACGCCAACAAGGTCTGCCATGTATCTCTGCGGACCAATCCCTGTACTCATGCATCTCATAGAGAGCCTGATAGTATGGACGGAGCCAAATGGAGCCGACTACGCCTTGAGTTTCCAGGACGCGGAGGGATGTGCCGAGGTGTGGAATTTTATCATAGAGGTCCAACGTCACTTGAATTCAGGAGGTCAGTACCCTCCCCCCTCATGCTCTTCTATATCTGACCAATCCATGCCTCACCGGTTCTCACTCAGCAGATCAAACCATTGGCACGTCCTCTCCAGGTGTCGAGCACTCTGCAACCACTGTCAGCATTCTTCGCACGGGTCATCTCCCCACCCCCCAGCTCGGCAACATTCAAGATATCGAGGGGGCGATCAAAACCCTTTCCAGAGGTCAAGCAGTCAAGGAAAAGATATGCGAATACATACAGCGCGAGGTGAAATCGTTCCCAAAGCCTTGGACCACGTGTTGACGTCAACAACAGCACTACATCAAGGCCCTTATCGAGGTCCTGAACATGGCAGAAGATCTTGAAAGCTTAGACAACCTCCATGCTTTATGTAGTCTCATGCAAACCATTTGTAAGCGCGACCGTTTATTGTTTAACAAACGCTGTTAAAATTGTCCCAGTAATGATGAACGACCATGGGATTTACGAGCATATACTCGAGGATGACATCTTCTTTGGAGTAGTTGGGATGCTCGAGTGTACGTCGCGTCCTCCTCGTACCTTGTGTGATCTTGACAGCGATATAGATGACCCAGAGTTTCCTACACACAAGGCCAACTATCGTGAATTTCTTCACGTCAATACACATTTCCATCAACCTATCCCAATCAGGGACGACCTCATTCGCAAGAAGGTTCACCACACCTATCGCCTCCAGTTCCTCAAGGATGTTGTACTTGCGCGCGCGCTCGATGATTCAACGTTCAATGTTTTGAACTCTTGCATCATCTTCAACCAAATTGACATCATCAACCACATTCAAAAACCCCTCTTCCTCCACGATATAGCCAGGCTGTATGTTAGCGAGGAGGTACTTGCTGGTCCTAGGGCGGATGAAGAGGGCGGTGATGTGGGTTCGAACGGCCCAGGGAAGAGGCCTCATGAGAAGATTCCAAATGGACACGGTGCGCGGACAGCCACACAGTTTTCATTTGGTCCTGCGGGCGACCTCACTGAAAGCGATATTGCATTCCGTCGAGAGGTTGTCGCACTCATCCAACAGCTCTGCGCAATCGGAAAGAATGTCCAACTACCTGCACGCCTGGCACTCTTCCGCGCATTGGTCGACCGAGGAATTTTGTTTGCCGTCCAATGGGCGTTTTCGTTACCCGAAAAGGAAGAGATGTCAAAGAATGTGGTCAGCGCTGCAGGCGAGATCATGGCTATCCTGCTTGATCACGATCCGCATGGCGTTCGTGGACATGTCTGCAAACAGGCCGCAGCTCTTGACAGGGAAAAAGAAGCTGGTCGACTAGGAGCCGATAGGGCAGAAACACTTTTGAAGCTGATGTGTCGAGTCATGGTCCAGAGTCGGGACGCGGCAATACAGTGTCAGATTGGCGATGCGTTGAAAGCTCTACTAGACGTTTCACAGAACATTGGCGGTCCTGGTGCCACTGCCGTACGTGCACCTGTAGAGTTGTCAATTTGTCCCTGATATCTTGGCTCAGGCGGTGATCAGTGCGAAGATTTTGGCTCGTCCAAAAGACGATCCGGGAACTGAGATGTTCCTCGACTATTTCTACAAGAATTGCCTAGAACTTCTATTCAGACCATACAACGATATACCCGATTTCAGGAAGCAAACGGGTACGCAGACACATTCATCATCAGAAAACGCGGGTTCAGGACGTTCCTTCTAGATCCGGCCTTGAAGCTTTCGCGAGAGAAGACTAATCTTTTCCTATACTTATCCGACTTGCTTTGCAATTTCGCCCAACAACATGCTTTTCGAAGTCATTTTTACATGCTTTCTTCAAATATATCCGCTCGCGTGGCTACATTACTCAGTACTCGAGATAAGCACCTTCGACTGGGTTCGTGTTGTTCCCAAGGGCTTCTTTGATCTAATACCTCTGCTCTGTCTTAATTATAGCCGCTTTCCGATTCTTCCGAATATGCCTGAAGATCAACAACAAAAACTTTCTCGCTCACCTCATCAAACTCGATGTTTTCAAGCCCATCTTGGAACTCACATTACAAGAATCGCATCGGGATAGCCTACTGAGTGCATCGTGTCAAGAGTTCTTTGAGCATATACGACGGGTATACTCGACACCTTCACTAGTTTGCATGCAAGCTCACTCTGTACTTCAGGAGAACATAAAAGACCTCGTAACCCACTGCATGACAGTTCATGCAGACCTCGTCCGTAAGCTTAGTGAAACAAAATTGGGTGGACCGCGCTTCTCCGCATTCATTCGTCGCTGGGAAATCAATTCCGAGCCCCTACCCCCAGAAGACCCCAAGAAGGATCGGTAAGTCCAGCGCCAGCTATAGAAAGCATTTCTGTTAAGCTGTCACAGGAATTCCACCGAAACACGTCGCGTTGACCGTAGTATTGACGCAGAGGAAGAACAGTACTTCAATGGCGATGACGACGAAGGCGATGCGGCTCCTCCATTCATCAGCTCAGCGGCCCTTGCAAGTCGCGCCGGCTCCCCACTAACCGCGATGAAGCGTAGACGACGCATTCCTATTGCACCGTCCAAGCTCCCACGACCACAAAGTCTTGTCCTACCCCGTACCCCTCCCCTGCCATCACTCCTAGATTATGGAGACGAGGAGGAGGAGATCGGGCCCCCGTCCCCTCCAGCAACGTCCTCCGCTGCTGTTCTACCAAAAGCTCTCTCCAAAGAAAGTTCACCTACACCACTCTCTCCTTCCATAGATGTACCACCTAGCCCTCGGCTAGCCCATCGCCAAATCCCCCGACCATCCGCTATTCCCCGACGGCGCAGCCACGAAGAGGATGACAGCATTCTGGAATCACTCATACGCCAGAAAGGCACTGCTTCCTCATCCAAACTCAACACTAAATCTCAATTACCCCCAATACGGATGTCCGAAAAGCGGCGAAGAGATATCGATGATGATGAAACGCTAGAGCGTCTCGCCAACAAACCTAAACGCGCCGATCTAGGCACTCAAAAAAGGGACGAACCAATCGGCGGTCGAGCCACTGCGATGAAAACCGGCGATGATCCGCCCAAACGGATGAAAGTGATGTTTCGTCCGTTGGGTATGGCCTCTGCACAATCAACGTCACCAGTCCCTCCAGATCCTGGTGCGAAAGATGGGGATACAGGGTAAATATCATATCTTCTTTGATGGACTCGCTGGGGCGGACAAGGCGTTCACCATTTGCATCATGTTGTGTGTATCACTCTACCTCGTGTTCTTTTATCCATCTGGTCAAACACTCGCCATGTAATTGATGGTATTAGTGGTACACATAATACAGTACTAGTGCTCGGAGCAAAAGAATTCCAGTATAATCATTGATCAATTGGTGATGTTGATGGACAAAACAAAACAAAAGTACTGCCCCAGTGAGGCTCGAACTCACGACCTTCCGATTGTCAGTTAACAGTCGGACGCTGTAACCAACTCAGCCATGGGGCACGATTACTTTTTTGTTAGTATTCATGGTCAAGCTGCTTTGGCAGGGCTGACAATTGTATATAGGCTTACTTGTCATAATTTATAATTTATTCCTTACACTCGATGGATTCAGGCTCGAGTTCCATCTGGCCCATCAGATTCGGACTCGTAACAGGGGGAAAGTTAAACATCGTTTGATAGTTCCTGGACGGAACCCGGTATCTGTTTTTCTGTCTGACATGTCCTATTTTCTAAAAGAGGAAACGTCCCTTGAAAGTCCCAACTGGCTTGCCTCCGAGCCATAGAGTCGACCAGTCTGGTCACCAGACTGGTATGCGAGTCACTGACGAGTTCCAACTCCCTGGTTCCATAATTTGATTTTGGTCACCGGCCCGGCATCCCACTGGCAGGGTGACGTCACAGTCGAGTACAGAAATACGACGTAAGCCTTCTTTCAACTTTCAAGACGAATCTCCATGATCCAAGGCCTGCTAAATTCGTTCGTTTGGAAGAAGATACTAATCATGGTACATATATATCGATCGCCGAGATACAATCTGCCAGTGAATGAACGTGGACATCGTTGACAGTACTTGTTGATGGTCCAGGCCCGGGGTCGCGGTGCCTCAGGCTGATACCGCGAAATGTACCCCAAAAGTTTGGGTCTCCATCACAATCCGTAGTTCCCTCATGGATAGTAGCCGGTCCGAAACGCAATCCAATAACATCCACGGTGGTACCAGCTGGATTCAGAATAAAGTTTGCATCTTCTGTTGATTCACGACCATTGATGATCTCGTCCTTTTCTAATAGGGCACCTTTGATACTGTCAAAGAAGTGCAATAGCCAAATTATGTTGTGGGTTGCTATCGGCAGTATCAGCTGCCAGCCTGAGTGTACTGGCCAGGGTTCCTTAGAAGCTGGCATCCTGACTTATGTTTCAGGCTCAATCGAGAGAAGACTGTTGATCCGAAGTGATTTCCATCCTGCGGCGGCCAGGTCACAATTTGATGAACTTGAAACTTTGACTACCACTGGCACTACCTCGATGAGATGACCATCGTGGACGTTGTCAATCCTACTGTCATCGCATACTCTACGACCTCTGGTGCAGTGATCCTCGAAAACTTGAGCAATGGCTGGAACGTCAGCTATACATTCATCCCTCAATCCCTGACATCTCTCCTTCAGCAGGAGGCTTCTTGGGAACTCAGGCTCTAATTCCTACTCCTTGGCCGACTTTAAAACTGTGACCTTTTCCAACGCCGTTGCCAGCAGTAATGTTGCCGGCAGTTAGTACTACCCTTCCGGCGCGGACATCCTCGAAATCCCAGGAGGTGACGGCAGGAATTGTACCTCTGTCGCCATCTCAATGCAGCTTCCATCTTGATTACGTCCGAGTTAGCTAAACGGTGGGCCAGTGGGGGTGCGTGCGGAAATTTGGAGTTTTCAACTCTCCTGAAAAACATCTGAGTGGAGTTGATACGGGTAGAGGCTGCGGCTCGTAAAGAGGAAATTCTTGTCACGGACTAGTTGGCTCCTAGTTGTATGGCCCGTGCATATTGTAAAGTCCTACATGCACTCCGCATCCTTCGGATAAGATACATAGAACTAGAAGCTTGAAGCTTGAAAATTCATCCACATGGTCCGGTTAGATCGCAAGGGGGACTAGGTTTTGTGCAAGGACGTCAAGCAGCTCGGAATGCATATTATACTAGATTTGTTGACTCTATTGTTTCCACTCCGAGTGGGTTAAACGTTCCTCTTTCCGAAGTCTCGATCTCATTGTCCTCTGATTCACCATGAGCATGCATCGCTTCACCGTCATCAAAGTCTGAATCTTGTCTGCCGTCACCGTCCGCGACCGCGACCTTTTCCCCTTCACCTTGATCTCGTAGCCCACCTTGAAACTTCCTTTTCGGAATTACGGCCCAAAACGCTTCTTCCCAATCACGGGATTCGATCCATTTTAAGAGGATCTGAAAGACCTGTTCACACGAGCAGCATCAAATTAAGCACGAACTCCAAAGGGTCACAGCAGCGTGGAAGGAAAAACGAAGACCAGAACGCTGAATGTAATCTCCGTTTCGGTTCAGATAATTATAGCTAGCGATATGAAGCGCCAGCTTGATCTATGAATCGGAAACGAACCTGGTTGACGGTGAGCACCTTCCGAGTGGCAAGAGATATGTATCGGCCGATCGGAAGGCGGGCATGACGGATTTGCGAGTCGATCGCTTTGTTTAGACATAAATTCTGTCATTATCCTCCGGTTAGGCTGTCATATAGGATGTGTAAACACAACATTTTTGCATACTGACCTTGTAACGATTGTGATCACATATTCCACCGATGATATAAGTTTCTCCTTCGGTGAGCTCAAGTAGCTCCTCCGAGGAATCGGCGGTTAGATAAACAATATTCTTGCGATCAACTTGAGGTGATGCCAGGCAGCCTCGCGTATTACTTTCTTCGCTGGGTGGCTGAGGGTGTTCTATCCATAATCCATCGTAGCCCTCCTCCCACCACTCCGTCCTCGTCCATCTCCTGTAGCCAGCATCATTCATAGAATCCAATCTTTGTTTCGTTCTGCCATTAAGCGAAGTGAATATTAGTCCAGAAAAAGCATGCGCGGCATGTCTGTTTGCACTGTACGTATATGCCAATTGAGAAGTGAGAGAAGTGACCTCCTATCCTTGACCGTCGATTCACGTCATGGAGAACAGAGCATCGTGAAATACTCACCTTGTCCGACATCAACTCATCAAAACCCAGATCGACCACAACTCTCGCATTGAATATCTCTGTCTCGCCACCAGCATTCGTTCTCCTTCTTTTCCGAGAGGTATTCTCGTCGAGTTCACCGTTTGCAATGGCCTTGGCTCGTTCACGGCGTTTCTGCTTCTTCGCCTCCTTTTCGCGTGTGCGCCGTTCAAGCTTAAGTTCGTGCAGCCTCGCAGCTTTTGCGGCACGTTTTTGCGCCTTCTTGGATAGACCCTGAGGGTTTGCTAACTCTGCTTCCTGGCTTGGTGTTGACTGACTAGCAGGATCATCATCTAACAGAGGTGTGTCCATCGAATGCCAGTGATGCGGCAACTATGTGGCGATTTGCGAGATAGCCGGCGGTCCGGTTTGAGCCGAGATGTCTCCTCGCAGTATCTCTTACGGAAGTTGCACTGGCTGGATTCCTGCCTCTTCCACTCGTCGAAATAATCGTTGAACATGGCCTCTAGAGTCATCGCTTCTCTCAGAGGGCCCCACGAGGTTGTCAAACCTTCTACAAAACACACTGCAACCGTCATCTTCTTGCACGTATGTTTTCCATCAACTACTTTTTTGCTGCCCTGGTGTGGCTCATGTCCATCTTCAATAGGGCCTCGGTGATAGTGGCAGTGGTTGGCTTGACATCGTGAAGATGATCAAAGACGAATTACCCCACGTCAAGTGGGTGCTCCCGAACGCCCCGAGCCGTAGTATCACCGCCAACCGTGGTTTTGTGATGCCTGGTTGGTTCGATTTTCCCTCGTGGGATCTGGGAGACAAGCATGAAGATCGCGATGGAATGCTTGATTCTGCCCGCTTGATGGACAAGTACATCAAGGACGAGATCGATGCCGGTATCCCAGCTAACCGCATTGTCGTCGGTGGATTCAGCCAGGGTGGGGCTATGTCGTTTTTAGCGGGGTTGACAGCGCGAGGGGAGGACGGACTGTTCGGAGGAAAGTATGGTTGGAAACTCGGCGGAGTGGCCGTGCTGAGCGGCTGGATGCCACTACGCGATGTGTTCCCAAAAGTTGTCCTTACTCCTTCTACGCGCTGGATCATACTCACAGGCTTTATCAGATGGTTTCCCCCCACTTGACCTCGACACCCATTCTCATGTGTCACGGCACTGCCGATACGGTCGTGCCCTACAGTATGGGCCAGAGCGCGAGCAAAACGTTGACGAATGAGCTGGGTGTGCCCGCTCTTGAGAATCTAACGCTCTCAATGTTAGTTCCGCCGAGTGGCTATTCGCCGGACGAGGGTAAACTGGGGGCGGCAGGATTAAGTTTCAGATCCTACAGATCAGCAGGGCATGAGACATGCGAACGAACACTAGAGGACCTGAAACAGTTCTTGAAACGCGTGCTTTTCAGTGATTAAAGCTCAGCGCTCATACAAGACGGGTTTGCCAAATTGCAGAGACAGATATGACAACTGGCGTTTCTTGGTTGTTTGGGCACTTTTATGTAAGTATAGTTAGTGTATCTGATATCACATTCTCGGATCAGACAGACGTGAATTTCATTTGCATGCACTTTTGATCAACGACAAACGAGGGAGGTGTAAAGTGAAAATGGCCAACTCGCACGCATGACAGACGGGGTGATTGCCGGACAGGCAAACAGCCGTGCCATTTGTGATGTGATTTAAAGGACATCTCTGAGACTCGTCTGCGCGGAACCACGTTCGAGAGGTTTGGGTTGGCTTGCCGAGGGTTTCCATCCGATCTTCGTCAAGAACGAATGAGCATGGGCAATTAATCGTGAAAAGCGGGTGGATACATACCATGTAAATCACCTGGAATGTTGCCGGAATCGAACCATCTTCGTTACCATGCAGCTCTGTACGCAAACAAGTGAGTGTAAATATGGGGGTTGAAAGAAAGATCCGGCATTACCTCGATAGATAGCAGAAGCTGCAGCCAAAGTGTCCCGGTGCATAAAATGCCGTCTGGTCAACAACCCTCAGATTCGGGTGAATCCAGAACAAGAGATTAAACACGAACCTTCCTAGAATCGCGTTTCCCTCACCCATATCCTTTAGATCCTCGACAAGCTCCCACATCGAGGGGTAACCCACGCGCACTTCATCTGTGTCGATCGTGAGAAGTGTAAATCCGGCACGGCTAAGAAGGTTTGAAATATCCTTGGTATCTGAGTAACAGGTTATGGTTGGAAATCGTAGTCACTCGAGACACAGACCTGTCATGGGTGATACATGTGGAGATATTCCACCCTCGCGATCGACTTCGGCTAGCTGAAGGGCCGATCTAAGTTCAAAGAGAGAGTCCCCTCCAAACATTGCACCCAGGAATAACCCATCAGGTTTTAAAACCTGCTGAATTTGAACAAGAATGCCTAGGAGCAGGTGAGGTTAACACTCGAATGCTCAACCCCGAAGACAAACCTGGTAGATCATTGACCCAGTGGAGACCGAGACAAGACACGATTGCTTCATGTGAATTCGGTGACAGTATCTCGAGCAACTTTTCTTCATCTCCTTGGACCCGCTCCAGCTGAACTGAAGTTTCAAAATGAGTGAACAGGGGCCGTGTCAAAGTCATGATATACCTTCAAACTGGTCGTCTGGGTCCCTGTTAAGCGTCTGTTCTGTGGCAACACAAGGTGAAAGACAGACGACACGGAATTGTGAGCACGAACCACTCAAATCTATCATGACGACCCTGCGGGCCTTGTCGGGTTCCAGCAATTTGGAGAAATGACCGGGCCCAGAGCCAAGGTCGACGATGGTATCAAAATTTCTCTTGATATCCTAATCAAAGTCAGCGCGTAGTTCTACGATACAAAGTACAGACACGTCACCAACAAACGCTCCATCATGCGGTCTGCAACCTCGTCTCGGACATAGTCTACGGTTCTGCTCCGGTCTCCACCGTCTCTGCTGGCCGCGCGATCCTTTTGTCTTTGCTTCGTGAGGCGGTCAAACACGCGGTACGCTGACGCGCTGGGTGCCGCAAACGACGCGACCGAAGCGAACGCGCGGGCAAGACAGGTGGTGAGAGACATGGGTGACTCGGACGTGCGTGACACGGACACGTGACATCACTGCTTGACACCTACCGCCATCATGGCCAATGTTAATGGCGGCGGGAACCCTCCCACCAGCGATCAGGCGCAGAGAGACTTGTCCATCTCGCTTGCCGCATCGTCAATGATCAATGCCTCAAACATGATCCCTCCAGAAGATTACGAAGCAAACCAGAAGCGCATCCAGGAAGTGAAGGAGATGGTACACAGGCTCGAGATGAACAATGAGGCGGCACACAAAAACTTTCTCGTAGATCAGCTCCAGAAGCGCGCACAGGAGGGTCGTGAAGCAGAGTACGTAGTTCCCCTCTTCTCCGGTCATGAAACTCATTATGGTGGCGTGCCCAGAGAAATGTTGGCGCGGTTAAGAAACCAGCCCAGACTGTGCGTTTTTCCTTTTCAGATTCGTATTGTCCCTGATATCTCGATAGCCCGCAGACGGTCCAGTTCACCAACAATCCTCCGGGCGACAGGCCGGAGGTTGTTTTGCCGACAACTGCAGCCCTCGTCGAAGTCCCCGAATCCCACCCGCGTCAAACGGTGCAACAACGGAGTTTTCTATCTCAAGTTCAACATGGTTCACATGTTCGGCATTACGTGCCACCTCAACATAGTGCAGTACCATATGCCCAGGCCCCTGTCGACCAAAGACAGCTGTATACCCCGCAAAATCAACCACAGCAGTCTGGGGTACCGGCAGGTTTCCAGGTTCAACAACCACAGTATTGGTATGTTCATCCACCTCCGGTTATGGCCTTGCCTGCCTCGAATGTTTCTGGTGCGTCCAACACCCACCGCCGAACAGGTGTTGGTAGCTAACAAATATCGTGGCCCAGGACATTACAGTTCGCCAGCAGCATGGACCACGGCACCGCTTGCCCATGGTGGCACGATTGGTTGCCCTTCCGGCTCCATGCACCGCGAGCAAGGCACATCTCGACCTCTAGCTGTCTCCCATAATCCGGTACCGAACTTCACCTCTCGGGGGCAAGGTGTCCCTCCCACACCTGTGTCGCCAGTCTCTCATATAGGATCTCATCCAAAGCCTGTTGAATCTCAGTCACGACCTGTTCCCACAACAGTCTCAAGGCCAGTGGCTACTCCAGAGCTGTACCAACATCCCAGACCACCACAACCTCAACGGCATGAACAGCAATTTCGGCCTCAACCACTTCCACTTCCACAACCTCAGCAACAGCAACCTCAGCGACTTCCGCAACCTCCACTACAGTCCCAACAGCACCACCAGCAAGTTCAAGTCCAGCACGCATCTCAGCAACTTCCCCAACCGTCTCAGAAGCATCAGCGAGCCCCTCCAGCACCAGCTGATCGCCCACCTTCTACTAATGTTCCTCCGCCAAATAATCAGCCCTCACAGGTGCGTGATTTTCTGCCCGTTGTTCCTTCGCCTTGTATCTCACAAATATAGTCATCTCGTTCAACTAACGTGCAAGAGCAAACGAGGCACCAGGGCACACAACTTCAGGATCAAGCGACGTTCATTAAAGACTTCCAGGATGCTGTCCGGGTAAGTACTGCGTGCCATATTCGACACTTCTTTCACATCTTCCCTTACAGCGCGGAATGTTATCACTACACACTTTCTGTTCCCAGGCGAAAGCGTCTGGCATAAGTGATGAATGGCTCAAGATGGCTATGAATTCCGTTCCTCGGGATGTTTGGCAAAGAGTCTTTAATCCATCGGAATCGATGGCAAATACACCTCAACAACAAGCGACGATTCCTCGCCCAAATATCCCATCGGTCAACGCACCGCCATCTCTAACACCAACTCCCGTGGTCCAAATACCCGCGGCTCAACAGACAACTAAAGCTGGTATTTCCACAGAAGAGAGTATCACCGACTCCGCACCGAAGCAACCTTCTGGACAGTATGCTGTAGCACTGCAATATTATGCAGAACAGGCGACAAAATCAGTGCTCTCCGCGCAAGGGGCGGATGTTTCAAAAACGCCACCAGGGAATATTGCTCCGACACAGACCACGCCTGTAACTCAGCAGAATGTGCCACAGGTTCAAGCCAGCGCGAGGACACCTAAAGACGCGAACAAGTCAACATTGGCGAGAGATGTCTTGCGTGCACTGGGGAAGGCAATAGAGAAACCTCGTCAGGAGGCGGGAATCGAGCCAGTGGATAAGGTTAGCAACCGTGAAGATGATCAACAACCTGTGGTCGGCCCTCCACAACAAATATCTCAACCGCTTTCAGCAAAGCCTCCAGAAATTTCACTAGCGACTATATCTGTCGATGCTGATCCTCTCTTGATTCCTTCGGCAAACCCGAACTTACAGGACGAACCGCAGTATGCCGCACCCCAATGCCAGTCGACAGAGAACATAGCGATGAAAGAGGATCACGGACAGGCCGTTGTCCTTGAAGGGCCAATCATGATTGACCTCACTTTAGATGATTCGGACGAATCCGTACGCGGAGAGGGTGGGAAACTCAACTTCCCGGTGCGAAGCTCCGCTAGCGCACAGCTGATTTCCCCTACCAATACCACCAACCATACTCCTCTGCTTGAGAATCCGTCCTTGGAGGAACCGCCCATCGACATTGTAGGAGCCAGCGACAGTGCAGACGTGCGGATGCTCAGCCCGGACTTATCACTCACCGTGGAAAAGGATATGGAGCCAGAACATTTGGATGCTCCACCTGGTGATGCGGAGCCGGTCTCGCAAGGTTTCGAGCCATTGTCAAGTGAACCAAGTGAGCAGCCGCTAGACGGTCAGCTGCCACTCTTTTTGCCTTCTCCGTCTGTTTCGCCAGTTCCTACCGAGCGAGCTGCAACGGACCCCGGGATAACGGGCGACGTGGGTGAAAGGTGGCCTTCCCTCAAACGACACTCTGTCGAAGTGGACAAAATGGATATTGACATGGAGATGGCGTCACCACCGCGTGTCCGAAAACGACGCAAAAACCGAGTATACGTTTTTGTTCCACCAGCACCACTCTATGTCAAAATAGCCAAGATGAAGGAACGCGCCGTGGCTGTGAGGATGGAGTCAGAATCGAAAGGAGGGCAGGATGAAGAGCGTATGAGAGCGTTCCTCCCTTCCGTTGATCTTTAGCTCATCTTATGGACAGCTCAATATAGTCATCTTGAACAATTGTTGATTGAAGAATCCAAGCTGCATTTATCAGAGCGGCGGTGTCGGTGGTTGAATTGTGGTGCTATCTTGAATTGCGGCGCCAATCTACTCGCCCATCTCAAGAACCATGCTCGCGAAGGAACTTCACAGGTATGCATAGCGTTGCGTCTATGCGCGCGTTGATTGAGTTTATTTTTTTCAAGGGTCCATTCATTTGTCGTTGGGCGGGCTGCCAAAGACAGACTGGTACGGAACAAGAGCGTGACATACATCTTGAAAGACACGCGACAAGACCTTTGCCATGTCCCTTTGCAGGTGAGAGCCATTCTCGAGAGAGACTGCCCTCTATTGACCCGGTTGGGTTCCTAGGCTGTGGCAAGCAATTTGACAGGCCAGTCGAGGTGATGCAACACGAAGTGCAACATCAGAACGCGGAGCATGGAGAACCCCTGAAACACAAACCAACGTGCCAACCGATTGTGCCCGGTATTCCAGCTCGTTTGGGCCCACCACCGCAGTGGCTTCCGTCTCACCGAGTGATAGCAAGGCGTGTTGCAAAGTGCCAGATATCTGCTGATCGACATGCTATCGTGGGGCCATGGGTACGCGATGCACGCATTGGGAACAGGCTCCTTATCTGACTCGTTCAAGGTCCTCTGGAACATATTCAGTCAAGTTGATCTCCACATGAGAAAACAGAATGCATCCATGCGTAGTCGTCCGACGCGTCAAGCCACGAACGAGGAGATGGACGCTCGACGCGACGACTATGACTTTCTGGTGGCGCTTACGTCTTATCCTGGCAAGAGCGCACGACTGGATGATCTCGACTCTACGCTGATTACGATGAGTGCTGCGCGGGGACTGACGCTGTGGGGAGCACCTTTGGACGAGGAGGCTGCGGTGGAGCGGATGTGTGGTAGTCCTACTTTGGTTTGATAAGAAGTACATGAGGCTGTGGCGGAGAACTCGTCGCTTAATGGTGTATTTCGAATTCAGTCTCCTTCAAGAACTTTGAGCGACTCTGTTACAAGTGTGCGCAATGTCTGGCTCGTCTGGTGAGCGCTGCGACGACCTCTCAGCACCACCATGCTACATCTCTTCTCGCTCCGCTGACGTTATCCTCTCCGACGTGCGTCCAACAAGGCTCTCGATCGACGCTCTCGACGCCATCAACGCGTTTCTCGACGAGCTCTTGCACACCATCCTCAGTGCTGCCCGCGCACTCACAACCGCCCAGCTCAGAACCGGTCTCCACAAGGTGCTCCCCACCACCCTCGGCAAGGAGGCCGTGCTGGAGGCGGAATTAGAACTTAGGGCATACTTGGAACGCACGGGTGGCGTACACGAATCAGTCGCCCAGGATAATGCATTCAACCTCGACTGGACGTTCGAGGTGAGTGCTTCCCTTGATGCGCGTGTTTTCGTTTAGGCTGATACATGCATCCGAACCGTTACAGCTCCTCCGCCTCAAGTGCGAGGCCTACTCGACCCTGAGCGATACTGACGAGAATGCCGAGGCTGAAAACCGGCTGTTTCAGCGCATGAATACACAAGGCATCCCTTCTCCTAAGCAGACTCTCCTCGCCCCTGCTTCTCTCTATTTAACAGCGATCTTAGAGTGAGTATGACCAATTACAGACTAGACTCGATCCTTCATTTTGCTCACATGATGTCACGTCTCTGCCAAGGTCAATCTGCGAGTGAGTGGGGCTCTGTTACTTCTGATACTATCGCGTTCAACTTTCCATAGGCACCTTGTGTCGAACGTTGGTCGAGTTGTTGCCCGGGACAGCAGTCGGGCGGTTGCGAATGCGCAAGATTTGTTCATTGCACTATGTGAAGATAGTTCCATTTATGGATTATTCAAAAACATGTCAGGTGGGTGCCGACGTCCGGTGTCGGGTTTGTTTTGGGTTTGTTATTCATTTGACGTATTCTATTATTATTTTATTTCGCAGTTTATGGCCGAATCGAGGCGCTCTCCAAGATGTCGAGAGCCAGGCGGAGTGTGTCACTCGCTCACGAGAATGATGGCACACAATTCCGCCGTAATGGATCCCGCTTGTCATCCGATTCCAATGCGCCCCATTCTTCCAGACCCTCGGTTGACAGGGCACGTTCCGTCAAATTGTTATATCACAAGGTTTCCCAGGACCTCATCAATGGAACCGATCCTGGACATCGAAAAATGGATTCTTATGCGAGTGCAAACACAAAACAGTCCCTCGCTAGCAAGAGTGACAGATCTCCTATTTCGCCCACTTTTAGCGTATGTCATCGCCATCTTCCTTCTTTTTCCCCATCCACAACCCTCTTTCTCTCTCCAGGAGGATACCCGCTCACTCGAGTTTGACGACATGATGAGGTCAGGGTCGACGATGAAGGTATCACTAACCCCAGACAGACTGCGCACGATGGAGGTACGTACTCTGTTTGTTATTGTTCGTTCACGTTGACACTGCATTAGGTGTTCAACAAAGAAAAAGCACGCGCAAATGCCCTGCAAAAGGCCCCTTCAAAAACTGAAAAGTCTAATGGCATCACGTCCAATTCCACCTCAGAGCAAGCCAAACTCATGACCGGTCCAACTCCATTGATTGTCCGCCGTGTAGGCTCTATCGCGGGCAGTGACGACGATCGTTTAAACAAACCACCACCACCCTCACGGCCTCGACAACTGAGTGCAGCAACTGCCTCAGGCAATACCGTCCCCTCTTTCACCCGTGTCCGGGCATCCTCAACAACGGCAGATTCCTCTACAGCACTATCAAGCACGTTCCTAAATAAACATACACTGTCGGAATCAAGCTCAGCCGTTCCTGATCATGGTGCTGCATCCAGGCAAAAGCTACCACAGGAATTCTACCTCGATACTTCCCGACGCACACAAAGGGTACTGCATAGCCGAGAATCACTCGACCTAGAAGACATCATGGCAGGCTCTGATGACGGTATTGGAGACCTAAAGTCTCTTGCATCCCCCAAGTCTCCAAAGCAACGTGACTCTCAACGTGGACTCTCAGCCAGCACCAAGGAGCTCATCGCTTTTCTTGCTGAGGGTCCCCCAGAGTTAGCTTCTGGCGAAGGTTCCCCAACGATGCTCAAGAAATCTGGTCGATTACAGAAAATGATATCCAGGATCACCTTGGCCAGTGATACTGTTAGACCTCCTCGCAAGATGACTGTTAGTTCTGGAGATCCTTCGAGCAGGTCTATGACGAACCTTTCCCCCCTTGCTAATCGACCCGTGCCGCCTCGTTATCCCACCTCTGGTCCATCTTCTGCAGCTTCTTCAGAGCGTGGTTCTGGGGACCAAGCGGGAGCACTTGCCCGTCAACGAGCACAATCTTTTGTTCAAAACCCGTTCCCCGTTTGCGATGGCAAGTCTATGGAGGGGGAAGCTGCGACCTCTGCCGTCCCTTCTCTCTCCCCTGGAATGGAAGAAGGTCACCTTGGAACGACCACTCCCGTTTCAATAATATCTCAGAGGCCTTTGGAGATTGATGTCTCACAACCCGTTCAGCCTATCAAGTCGCCTTCACCAACCTTCTTACCGCCACCAGCTACTCCTGTAACTGCACCTGTACGCACTGAAGCAGCAGACGCAGCTCCGATGCCCTCGGTCCAACTTTCGCCTTCGACGGCACCCCAGCGGTTGTCTTCCAAGACCGCTTCCTCCCTACGCCAGAAAGTGGCCCTATCGCCCACTTCACAAACACCACCACTACCAGCGCCATCCGTACTTGAACATGCTCGAGAGATGCGGACGATGCTTGAGCGCGCCACGAGTGCCGCCGAATGCCGCATTCTTGTCGACATGTTTTTAGCCCGTGCCAAGCTCGTGGACATGGTCAATTTGCGAGTCCTCTCTGCTGCGCCTCCTCCGCGAGAGACTGCAACCGATGGGTTGGAAGGCGCGATCGTCGAGCTGTTTCTTGGAGAGGGTGAACTTGACTCTCGACAGATACCATCACTTAATCTCCATAGTGCAGGGTCTGATGAACTTTTGTCCGAAAACCCGGATGTGCCTTCCATCCCATTAGCGAACAGAACAACGGAAGCTAGCGAACCCTGCTGAAATGCCGATACGTAGATTCTTCACCTTCCTTCTGGATTCTGGATTCTGGATTCTCTTCGTGATCTTCCTATTCATCATATACGCCCATTCGTCTATCCATTATTGTGTTGAGCCTGCTGTCGCAAACATATGATAACATTTCCCTACCGGTCCCGGTTACCGTTTAATTACAATAACATGGAATCTTATCAACAATGATGTAAGAAATTACATTACCGAACCTCCAGCGCGACTGCGATCCCCATAGCCGCCAACTCAGCACAAAGGTAGCGAAAGACGTACGGGACCGCCACCACATCCATGTCTCCCCCCTTCCTAGAGGATCCAAGCACATGGGCAGTTTGTATGGCCACCGCGACCTCGGGTGCAGGTCCCCTATCTGGATTTTGACCGGTAGCCAATGCTCTTCGCGCCCGCTCACCCTCTTCCTCGGCAGCGGCACGGCATACTCTACAATACTCGCCACCAGGACCTGCTGCTCTCCTAGTGTTGGTCGTCGATATTTCTCCTAGACTGATATCGTCGTAGCCTAGCGAGATAATGCTACCACATGTTCGACACACCCATGCGGTCGAGTAGTCGGAGCAGTTCATGAGACGGTCTTGCAAGAGGAACGAGGTTCCGTGTGCGATCAGCGCATCCCGTTCCATCTCTCCGAAACGGATACCACCTGCGCGTTTGCGGCCCTATGTAGCAGCATACATGTCAGTTCAATGGAAAGGGTTGAAGTAGGCGTTAGCGCAAGAAACGTACCTTGACGGGCTGACGGGTGAGAGCGTCAACGGGGCCTGTCGTTCGTACTTGGAACTTGTCGAGAACCATGTGACGAAGACGTTGGTAATACACGACGCCGATGTAAATGTCCGCTGCGAATTCCTCGCCAGTGATACCAGAGTACATGGGTTCGTTGCCATAATAATTGTATCCCGCCGCAAGGAGTTGTTCGCCAAAGTAATCGACCGCCCGGTCTTCTTCTGAGAACCTACGTGTAAAAGATCAGCGTGAAATAGGGTAGGACATGAGAGACAAAGGGCATGCGAACTCGAATGGGGTTGCATCCTGAGCTAGGCCGTGCATCGCGCCGGCTTTGCCAGCCAAACTCTCGACCAACATGCCGATCGTCATTCGACTCGGGAAAGCGTGTGGGTTGATGATCACATCGGGTTGCAACCCGCTTTCCGTGAAAGGCATATCGATTGCCGGCCATTTTTGTGAACAGACACCTTTCTGACCGTGACGGGAGGAAAATTTATCTCCAATCACAGGCGACCGCGTGATGCGAAGGGTGATATGTACTTTTTGGAGTTCTGTGTCGCCTGTGTCAGAGCCTACAGTAGATGTCAGAATGCTGTGCTGATGGTGAATTAAATGGGACGGTACCGAGCAATCGGACTTGATCCACGATGCTCTGCTCATCACCCTTGTACTTCACGAACCTAGTGCGACCAGTGGTGTCATCCACGTATGCCGCAATCGGATCTCCTGCATCCAACTTGGTGCCAACGAAAGGTAAACCATCTCTATCCAAGTATTGCATACAAGTATGCTGCCGATCGCCCTCTTCTGTCCTGATATCATGACCAAGACCAAAATGAAGCGTGATGGCAGAATTCGATTTAGATGTACCACGAATATCCTTGAGGTCAATGGTCTGCGACTTGTAGACGGCTCCATAGCCGAAGCCGCGTTCGTGAGCGGATTTATTCAGGATCATAGCGTCTTCCATGTCGTACCCCGTGTAAGAAATCACCGCGACGACAGCGTTGGTCCCGTTGGGGAAAGCGTCCATGGCATAGGTGTTGTGTAGATGTGGGCGGACGACAGGTGTCTGACCTGTTTGCAGTCGGTAAAGTTTGTTGTCCGTTCGGTGTTGGAGAACAGTGGATGGGGTTCCCATTGTTTGTTTAGCCATCTAAACCCCTGCGATTAGAATCACTGGGCAGCATTCTTCAGACAACACGTACCTGACATTGATAGATGTTGCGAGGACTCTATGGTACTTGTTCACAAGTGGGAACGTGGAGTTGATTATGGCGATCAGCTTACCTGATTAAAATCGGAAAAGGGCGTCAAGTTCGCGAGGATAGAAAGGAAATTCGTTGGTGAATGTTCCACGTGCGTTGTGACACCAGGCTCAATCTCGTCCGGCTTCACCGCAATGTTCATATATACCTGTTCAAAAGAACCAACTTGATCGTCTTTACCATTGGCCAAGAACTTGACAGGCCTCATCATCCTCGCCCTGGAAGAAAATAAAAATAAACCAGGATACTGGCCACCTTTTGACTCTGGAACGGATCCAATTTCAAGATCGAGCGGGACCTTGTGAGCTCCCTCTGTCTTCCATATCCTCAGGTTCTCTGCAAGTTGCATTGCAATAGCCGGCCGAGCCCAGCCAATAACGCGGCCATCCAGCTGAACGCAGAGGCTTTTTCGACCATCCACTGAGGATGAAAAAGGTTGGGTCATGCCGTGAGCGGTGAGGAGCCCGGGAATATGAGCAACACTGAGCGGGGTAGTGATGATGCGACAACATCGAGAGAGGTGATTCAGGAGACCGCATGGAGAGCCGTCGGGGGTGTGAACGGGACAAAGAAAGCCTAGTCAAAAGGATGATCTGGACGCGCACAGCCGTGTTTAGAGACATACTCACCCCATGCTTCTGGAAGAAGTTTTCTCACAGTAGTTGTTTTGAGTTCCGCGAAAAATGCACCGCGATGTATAGATCTAAAATGGCTGATATAGCGTGGCCAGTTGAGTTTTTCTGCAACAATAGTGAAACCCGAGGCTTGTTGTAGATCGAGGCCCGAAGGAGAGATTAAGTTCCCAGTTGCGAGGAAATTAGACATCTTTGAGCCAATGTCCCAGTTGACCTTTTGAATAACCTTCGTGATGTACCGCTCTGAATCAACCGTGAATTTCGTATCAGGAAGTGTGAAGTGAAGTAGCAACCCACTGTCCAAGAAGTCGGGTGGAGGTTCACCTCTTCGGACATCTGCAGCAATCTGGTTACGAACTTGACTGAGAACCTCTTCGAGGCGTTCTTTTATTATCATGCCATACAAGTAACCCGGGAGGAGAACTTCTTGGTGTTGGGGTGAGTCTGGGTTGTCTGCTGAGCATGATCCAGATACCAACGCATACAGCTTGCGCAACATATAACTGAGTTTGATGTAAGCAGACATCGGTATCAATGTGAGGGAACTCACACCAGCATCCTGAATTTATCACGAGGTTCTTCGAGATGGACCAAAACCAGTTTTTGGATCAACCACACACCAAGTATTCGGTTGTTCCAGTCCTCTGGCATGCCCAATACAACACGGAACTTGTCACCCAAATATTCGAGACACTGTTCCCCCGTATATAGACTGTACATTTTGAAACTACGCAGGAGCAGCTCCACTCGATCAGTCAAGAAGGTGTTCTCATAGTCTTGCATCATGACATGTTCAAATATCTCTCGGTCGGAAGCACCGACGAGTGCTTTAAGAATCAACATGATGGGGATGACGTATTCTTGTTTTCGCCAGCTGAAGCGAAGCATAGCACTCCCGTTGGAGAGATAGTGAAGGGTATTGGTGACACTAGACTGGTCAGGTCTCGCGCAACGAATTTGAACGGCATACTGGGTATAAGACGGACCACGATTAGAAAAAGAAGGGCGGAGGAGGGATATGACATGGTTGCGACGGGGAAGAATAAGGTATCGGATAAGCCTTTCGTTTCCGTTGATGATAAAATAACCGCCAAACTCTTCTGGCTCTTCGTGTCGTCGAACAAGCTCGGAAGACGGAAGAGCACGCAGGTTGCATCGAATCGACTAAGACGGATCAGATAATCAATATGCGTAGAATAAAGCAAGTCATACTCGGACCATGATTGGGACAAGGCCACAATCCCGCATAACACATTGATCTGGATGGGGATTCCCATTCATTTTCCAGCAGATCTTGGCCTGCATGCGACCCCTATAGGATGTGAGGCGTTCACGAGCCTGACATAGTGATCCAAATCAGAAAGTAACCCGGGACAGTAACAGTTGTCATATACCTCAGAAGGATAAACTCTGCGTTCCGTACTCCAAGTGTCACGATCCGGGACTCTGGGAGGCGCAATCGACACCTCCTCGATCCAGACTGACGGCATTGTAAATCATTGGAATCTCTGCGTGGACGTGCCGACTCACTGCTCAGGCGATTACCCCAGCCAACCTGACCACTTTCCGTGCCAATTTGCCCCGTCCCATCAAACACGACGCGTTCCCCTATATCATTAAGACCGATGGACAGTAAGCCCTTCCCATTACCGTCGCCCTTGGGTAGCCCGGAGTCATCGAAGAGAGCATTGAAAGACTCGATATGGGGTGTGGCAAGTTGATTGAGAATTGGGTGCGTGTTTGCATTTTTTGGCGGTTTTTTAAAGGATTCCTCGCGTTCGATCGTGTTAAATGTCGGCCTTCGTTTCCACCCGTCGGCCTTGCCTGCCATCTCGACGTCCACCGCCTGTATGAGCCTGGTGCCAATTTTTTGGTGTGCCATAGTCGCGGGAACCAGATGCCAAATACGCGAGACATCGGAATATGAAATATTGAGGCTCCGCGCCCAAGTCATTTCGCATCATCTTTGGGGACGCCAGCGACGACGGGGCCCTATATTATACCGTTCTTGTTTCACCGCAATGTTTGGACAGAACACGGTACAGTCTTCCTGGGCTAATCCTCAGCAAAACCAACCACAGACCCAAGGTTCCGCTTTTGGTCAACCAAGCGCTTTCGGAAGCGGAGGTAGGACAAATCACCTTGTTCTTTTCGCACCTTTAAACCACCGAGTACAGCTTTCGGTTCTTCAACCAACGCCTTTGGTCAGCCACAGCAGCCAGCAACGAACCCAATGTTTGGAAACGTTGGAGCGACCAATACGGGAACCCCTGCCTTTGGTTTGCTTTCGTTCTTATACATCTTGTGCGATTCTTGTGCTAACTCAACATCCCAGGCGCATTTGGTCAAAATACCACTGCTTCCACTGGTACTTCTGCTTTCGGGCAACCCAAACCCACGACTGGCTTTGGCGCATTCGGTGGAGGCACTTCTGCATTTGGTGGGGGTGGGAGTGCATTCGGGGGAGCTCCTGCTGCTGGAACATCGGGAAGTAATGTTTTCGGATCCACTGCTCCCAGTACGGGCGGTGCATTTGGGGGTGGTAGCTCGCTTTTTGGCCAGCCAAAGCCTGCAACCACATTTGGTGCCACTCCTACAGGTATGCCGCATCATGTCTATGGGATCCAATCGCTCATTCCTTTATTAGCAAGTACAGATGCCAATCCACCACCCGTGACGACGGGCACATCTACGCCAGCTTATTCTGTTTTCAACGAAAAGGATCCTTCGAATCCAACTGCTATCCTCCAATACCAAACCATGACTGCTACTCCAGCTTATAGGGGTACATCGTTAGAGGTAAGTTGATGCAGTCTATTCTTTTGACTCGCAGTTGAACGCCATTGAATCAGGAATTACGCTTTCAAGACTATCAACAAAATCGCAAGACTGCTGGTGCATTTGGCCAAACGTCATTTGGAGCTCCTGCTACACAAACAACCACCATTTTTGGAGCACCAACCACGACCCAGCAGCCCGCGGCTAGTTCGATATTTGGAGGTGGTACCACTGGCGGATTTGGAAACAGCACCACCACCCAGCCTGCTACCGGCGGATTTGGAGCTTTTGGGCAACAACAGCCTACTGCGGGCACCAATGCTGGCACGGGCATCTTTGGTGGAGGTTCTGCCTTTGGCCATCCTCAACAGCAGCAACCCTCTGCATTTGGTTCGTTCGGTCAGCCTCAGCAACAGCAGCAGCAGGTACCACAGCAACAGCAACAACCGGCCGCAAGCACAGGTACTAGTATCTTTGGTGGTACAGGTGCATTTGGACAGCCAAAACCTACTACAGGATTTGGAAGCACTTTCGGCCAATCAAGTGGGTAACTAGTTGTAATGGTCTTACGCTTCGACTGACTTGTTCCAAATCAGGCGGAAGTGCGTTCGGCGGTACCGGCGCTTCAGGCGCCTTCGGCCAGCCCGCTGCTCATCCCCAGCCCACCACTGGTACAAGCATATTCGGCCAACCTCAACAGACACAAACTGCCACCACCTTCGGTACGATAGGTTCGTTCGGATTGAGGAGTGTGTATTGATGTTAGCTTTTAGGTGCGACCGCTGCTACAAAACCTTCCATATTCGGTCAATCCAATCAGCCAACCGGAACAACCACCGGTTTTGGCACTAGCTTGTTTGGCGGTCAGCCACAAGCTCAGTCCACCCAACCCACGGGAGGCCTGTTTGGAGCAACTCCAACAACAGGAGCCAACATTTTTGGACAACCGCAACAACCTTCGCAGCAACAATCCACACAACAAACGGGTGGTTGTGAGTGTAACTTCACGTGTATGCCTGCTTACCTAACGGTATCTGATAGTGTTTCCCACACAACCGTCTGGTGGATTATTTGGTAATGGTGGCTTGTTTGGCAGTAACCAAGCACAGCAGTCTGGACAGTCGAGCCTCTTTCCGCCTAAACCTCCAACGACCGGGACGAGCCTCTTTGGTGGTGGCTCGGGGCAGTCAAACACGGGCACTGGCACTGGCACTCAGCTCCCACTGTTTGGGCAAGGTCAACAGACGATGGCCCAGTCACACACCAGCACTGGGGGTTTCGGACTATTCGGCGGCCAACAAAAACCTATTGCCCCCGCAATTAGTACCACGCCCTCCACGGGTCTGAGTTCGTCGTTCGGACCCGGTGTTCTTGGCTCGTCGACAGCCGCATCAAGCGGACTAGGCACACTCACCGCTTCCATAGCAGAGCCCATCTCCAGCAATCTGCCCATATTCTCAATGCTTCCACCTGGTCCCCGTGCTGTTCCCATCGATCAGCAACAAAAGAAAAAACCGGGGTTCTTTGTAGATGCCCCTGCTCGCTCACCTGTGTCGCGCCTTCCGATTAACTACACGCCGGCTAGTTCGAAACTTCGGGGGTTCGGGGCGTCGGCATCATCGTCTGTGCTTGGCGTTCCCGGTCAGAACCTATCGCTTAGCATTAACGGAAAAGCAGGCCCTCTTTACTCGAGCCGGGCAGAAGTTCCCGAGGGCATCTTGGGACGCAGCGCGAGTCCCGCATTGGGCAGTGGAGGCAGACAAAGCGTGAAGAAACTGGTTCTGGACAAGAAAGTTGAAGCTTCCGACTTGTTTAGCAGAGCTGGATCACCGAGCCTGCGTGGCAACCCAGTGAAGGTGACTTTCAGCCCTGCACTCAGCCAGGCTGCAAGAGAAAAGGACGTCGCTAGAGAGCATGAAGCTGCCACTCAATCGCCAGAGAAGCATCCTCAGGCTACTCAGCCACCACCCCGCAATGCCCCAGGCAGATTTACAGCACACAGTTCGCTTACTATCGGACAACTGTCATCGCCGAATATGACCGCGAATAGTACCGAAGCTACTTCCTCCGCTCCCCCGCTCCAACATGGTGATTACTGGGTGAAACCCGACCTGGCCAAGTTGAAGACGTGCGGTTATGAAGAGTTGTCATCTTTCAAGGGTCTGGTCGTCGGTCGTGTTGGCTATGGGGAGATTCACTTCCTGGAACCTGTCGACCTCACTGGTCTCCCTAAACTTGGGGCGCTTCTTGGAGAACTCGTGCGATTTGATGACAAGGAATGTAGTGTGTATCCCGACGGCGACGAGGCAGACAAACCAGCGCCTGGGACGGGTTTGAATGTTAAAGCCCGCATTATACTCCTACGGTGCTGGACTACAGACAAGGCAACGAGAGAGCCTGTCAAGGATGAACAGGCACCTGTGGCAGTCAAACACCTAAAGCGGCTCAAGTCGATGAAGGAGACCCACTTCGAAGGTTTTGATGTGAATGAGGGGAAATGGACGTTCACGGTGGATCATTTCTGAATATGTGTTCGATTCGCTGTTCGTTTATCTTTTGTCCCTCATTCTCCTATCAGTATCTGTCATGGAGTGCTATATCATTAGGATTTGAAGTTACGTCGATGGGCAAGTGTGGTAGATAGTTTAACGCATGTACTTAGCAACTGTTGACTGTTTCTGTAATGAATATGATCGGAAATCGGCACAATTGCGTCATGAATTGGAGCAGTTAAGATTCGAAAAATACAGCACAATAAATCAGACCTATCAATTAGCCATGAAGGTAATCGCTTCATTTTCTCGTTGACTCGTTGATACTGACTCATCCTCACACTCCGTAGGTTAGCCTATCAGAGGACGAACAAAGACATGCAGTGACTGTTCGCGGAGGACTTGAAGGAGGACTGTTGGGGACCGGAATTGCCCTCCCTGCCTTCTACCTCCTAAATAGACGATCGGTATTATATCGCACTCTCCCATTCTCAATTAAACTACTTGGTGGTGCCATCATCGTTGCACCCCTTGTCACCATCCAAGCCGAGAAAAGAAGTCTCGAGTTTGACCGCCGGCATTGGTAGGTGCAGAACGCCTTTCAGTGATGATAGCTTCAAGGTACTTTGAGCACAGGACCGAACTGGGCAAAAGTCAGCTAGAAAGACGGGAACACGAAGAACGCGAGAGGTGGGCTGCTTTGAATCAAAAGGACAAGGTGGCAGAGTGGGCAGCGAAACACCAACTGAGTGTTATCATGGGGAGCTGGGCGACAACGTTGGCAGTCGCTGGAAGTGTCATCATCCATGATCCGTATGTCTTTAAACTTGGTTAGATAACGGGTGCCTGGATTAACGTGAAACCTGGAACGTGCAGCCTGTTAACTATGCCGCAAAAGGTAGAGCCCAACAGTGGTATGAAAGAAGCCATACCATTGATAGTTTCTCGTTTGTGGCTAGGTTGTGCAAGTTCGTCTGTGGGCTCAAGGCCTTACTATCGGTGTCATAATCGCCGCGGCTGTACTGACCCACGCTCAACGTGCCCAAGCAATGGAAAGGAGGCAGGTGAGACTGGGTTTAGTTGGCTCAGGTTAGCGTCAAATGACGCCACTATATTGTAGCATGGAGATCGTTCTTGGCAGTATGCGGTTCGTTGATGCGTTGTGAACCGATAATAACGTCAGATGTCTTACCAAGAAGATTCAGCTCGAGGACGAACGACTGGAAAAGGATCCACACAAGACTTCAAGCATGTGAGGTAGAGGCTACCTGATTTGTCCCGAGTTTCCCTTAGGAACACAGCATCGACAATTGTGAATGTTTCAGGTTCTTGTTCTCAGACTCCCGTTGAACCAATGTAATCAGGCTCCGAAGGTGAGAAGCGAATTGAAATCTAGCATAGTCAAGAACACAGGCACCAGTGACTAAAATATGAGTATGCTCGGTCACTGCCCGCGTCCGCCTCATGCGTAGAAACGCCAGGCAAAGTAAGCGCCAAGTAGAGTGAGGGGAATGAAGTACATCAAGCTAAAAGAATGTCGGTTGAATGATATGTAATCAAGGATACGATGACTCACTTCGAGCCCTGCTCTACGGCATTGTGAACAGCAGGGTTCGACGAGGGTTTTTTCGACGATGGAACCTACAGGTGTGTCACAGTTTATCGCGGGGTTTTGTTGTGATACCGTTTTATACGTACCGCGCCTTCTTCCAGCTCGCCTACGAGGAGACCCGGGAGGAGCGCACGAGCCTCGTCGGAGTGACCGACATCCTCGAAAGCCTCCGTGGCGTCTCTGCCTGAGTGGACGTGAAGAGAAACGTTGGGCCAAAGAAATGGCAATGCGCACCTCCTTCGCTGATAATTACCTCATCGCCACCAGGATGCTATGTCACGTAAGCTCCAGAACTACACATTGCCCATGTAGAAAAGATACCTCGTCGATGAATTTTGTTACATTATACACTATTTTCAACCGAGGGGGTCAAGTTCGGTCAACACGAAAGAATAGGCCGACGCACCCTTGTTATGGATGGCAACCCAGAGGTTCTGCTTGGTGTTATTCGCCTGAAGCTCAGAGTACGAGATAACCTTGGACATGTCGACGGTGTTGGTGGGGCGGTGACGGAGGAAAAGAGATGAGAATGTAAACATGTTTGACGCATGATATAAAAACCATACACAGCGAGTTCCCACGCGAATCGGGTGATTCGGAAATTTTATTATGCCAACGTCAACACGCCCACCAAGACTAATACTATACAAGACTGTCTGTTCGGTTTAGTACTCGGATGCCCACGTACAAATAAATTAAACATCCAAGCGTGGACCATGCAATTCGATCTGCCACGTCACCAGTAAGAAACGAAAGCATTGTGAGCTGTGTTCCTAGGCAATGGCGAGTGGAGGCGTCCTCGCACCGGCAGCTTGATGGCAACCGCAACAGCCACGATACCGTCACTATCATGCTGCGAATACGAAGGCACTCGCGAGAACGAAAAGAAACCGAACAAACCGCGTAAATAAACACTGAATACTTGGAGAGCTCCGATTAAACATTTTACTTCCCGTCGCGGGCCGTGCCGACAAGGTTTAGCTTAAGCAAAACCTTTTTCTTGACCGCATTCAAGCTACCGTCCTCTCCAGCAACGATGGCTTTGCGCGACGAACAGACCGACATCCTGGGCGGACCCATCCTGCAACGACCAGACTCCTCTTTATTCACCACACTCTCTCGGTATCATTTCGTGCTCAAGTCGGTTAGTCTCCTGGGACTCGGTTTGTTGGTATGGATCATGTGCGCGCGGGGTCTCGAGCATCTCAAGAAACATCGCGAGCTGAGGTACAGAAAGTATGTTCCCATCCCGATGCATTTATGTCACTTTGACGTTTTTTTTTGCAGAGCGATGCGTAGGAAGCACGGAATCCCCGACTCAGACTGTCGTCCCTTTGCTGTAGCATATGCCGCAGCCAAGCGTGCGCACCTTGAACGCGAGGCCCAGGACCGAAAGAAGACAACCAATTATGTGTCGGACCATAATTTACCGGCTGTTGATCAGCGAACCGATGCACAGAAAGACCCGCGTGGCCTGAGGAGACGGGTTCCCGAAACCAGTGAGTCAATCAAGACGTCTTAGGATAAACGTGGTTCATCTCATTGTTTCATCTCGGATCTTCACATATTGTGTTTGCAACGCGTGTAGCTGTACAACTTCATGATTATCAACCCCCCGGAAAACACGCCATTGCGTACGACAACAAGCGCCCAGAGGTTCCTTCCCTCGATTCCGTCGATCGCTACAATCCTAATCCGCGTCGTCGAGCGACCGTCCCGGAACCATTGCCCGTCGAAAGGTCTTCCGTCCGTCGTGGGAGTAGAAAAGACCTCGTCATAATTAACGATAATAACGAAGAGTCGAGAAAGCGCTCTTTCGAGGACGAGAACGCCGTCGAACATGAGATCATAAAAAAGTCTCGCATAGCCGGTGACGAGCTTATAGACGGTGACGAACAAGCAGACTGGTACGCCCAGTACTCTGACTTGCCGCCCCGACGAGCAGCCAAGGAAACTCTCGGCCGACAATCTACGGGTTATTATATACCTATGAACGGCCGGGAGGAATCCCAACGCGTTAATGACGAAGACCACGAACCTGTTGAAGAAGCAATGGAAGGCATCGATGAAGATGAAGTGGGAGAACTCAAGGCTGTGGCGCGTGGCAAGAAACGTGATCGTGCGGAGGCAGGGTCGACCTTTGGAGGCGATGATGACGAAGACCTCCGGAATGGAAGGATGTCACATCACCGTAAGCGTCGAACCATCGCACAGAGGATGGTAGAAGCGCCTGCACGAGGCCAGAAACGTGATCGTGATACTGAATCGCCTGAGAGCGAAGACGAGGGAGGTGGCACGGAGACTTCTCGAAGACATACCCAGCGCAATTCCAGAAAGAAAAGGGGCAAGAAAGCTGCGTCTGACGAGCTTAGCGAGATATCGGTTGAGGATCCTCGTGTATCCAAGGACCCACTCTGCAGCGGCCGCAGGGTCGGTGATGAGTGGGAAACCGATGGTGTTCAATACAAGGTCAGCGACAAGGGCGAGCGGTTGCGCCTCACTTTAGTTAAGAAGGCCAGGAATAAATATCATATGGTGAGTTTCAGTAGACCGAGTTTCAGCCTCCCTCATACTAATCCCCCATTCAGCCCCAGGATTCTCAACACCCGGATCGATCAGCCGCGCTAGAAATCTACGTGGAGACATGGATGACAGACGAACAATACCAACAAGCAGAAGGGAGACAGGAGTTGGCGTGGCAAGAAGCGCCAAGGGAATCAAGTGGATCCAAGACTCCTGATGTCCTCGATTCTCCTGCAAAGAACGGCAAAAATCTATTGTGGGACTCGGTCAAAGGCAGTCCCTCTCGTCGTCCATTCCGTCAATCTATGCATGCTGGCGCTCTAACTCGCATCAACCCCTTCGAACAGTCGCAGTCGCAGTCGCAGTCTACCCTGGGGCGTCGTGTGGCCTCGTCCAGTACCATTGTTTCTCCTTCACTCCCTGGCGTTGTTAATAGTCCAACGCGTCCCGGTTTCCGCGGCTTCTCAAAATGGGAAAAGCAGGATCGAGAGGCAGAAGCATTGGCCAGAATACGAGCAAAGGTTGAGGAGCAAAAGAAGGTCCAGGCGCCTTCGCCGAAATTAGCCGAAATACCAACGCGCGTCTCCGCTCCTGAACTTGGCATCAAGTCATTATCTGTTCCTACCATCACTCTTACCCCTGCCGGAGAGGGAGATTCAGCTAGTAACATTCCACAAACCAAGTCGAACGCACCGACTTCCCTCTTTGCGAGTCCTCCCAATGCAAGTGATTCTATCAAGACCGCTCCTACCGCTGCCTCCACTGCTCCTGGTTTTTCGCTGCCTTCTACCGCGGCTACCATACCTTCCACACTCTTTCCTAGTGCTCCGACTGCCCCTACCGCAATTTCTTCTATGGCTTCTCTATCTCCGTTTTCCTTTGCAAAACCACCATCGGCATCGACCTCTTCATCCACGGTCCCAAATCCATTCGAGAAGGGGACTAGCGCAGACTCCCCATCCGCATCTACCTCTTCGCCTTCGACTCTAGGTGCAGCGACCTCACCTCAGCCTCCCTCGACGGAAAATGCCTCTAAAACAACCCCGTCTTCTCTCGCAAGGCCAGACGCCTCTTCATCCACACCATTCCCTACCATTTTTCCCTCTACAACCAAGTCTCAAACGCCAATTTTTGGTAATATCTCGAATTCTTCCCCTTCACTTGCGACTTTTGGTTCCTCCCCTGCGGGTGCCAAGGTAGATGTTCCAGTTCTTCCTCCCGTGTCGACCGCCGCCGCCGCCTCTCAACTTTCGAAGCCAACCATCCCTATTTTTTCATTTTCTGGCGCATCCTCATCCGCTACTACAGTCCCACCACCATCCGCACCTAAGTTTTCATTTGGACAACCACCCACGACATCGACGTTCACGCCTAGTTCTAATCTAGCGTCTGGAACCCCATCTCTGCCCAAACCAACCTTCAAATTCGGTCAGACACCCCCCGGTGCAACCGAAGGTGATTCCGCGTCCAAGGTTCCAGTTGCGGATGAATCGAAGTCTGCCCAGCCAGTGTCAGCCTTTGGTATCGCGACTGGCTCGAATGAGCCTGTCAAGCCTTCGCTATTTGGAACAACATCTGCCTTTGGAAGCTCGACATCGAGTTTGCCTTCGGGTTTTACCACGAACTTTTTTGGGAAACCGGTTATTGCGGACGGTGGTGGCCCAACTACCACGCCACCTAAACCTACGCTGGCATCAGCAAGCACCACAATACTCAACAACCCATTTTCTTCCACACCTGCTGGGCCTCCTGTCTCTGGTAATACACCAGCGCTCTCATTCGGTGGGACCAACTCTGGTTCTAAGTCTGTCGGAGAATCCAAGCCGCCATCTTTGTTTGGAGGTGGCGCGGGAGGCTCCAACCCCGTGCCCATGTTTGGTGGAAGCTCCACGGAAAAGAAACCAAGCTTTTCATTCAGTGCAACACCTGATGGCCCAAAGTCAACATCTACATTTGGTAGTGTTACCAATACAGAAGGCTCGAAGCCTTCCTCTGTCTTCGGTGGCTTGACCGAAAGCTCGAAATATGCCTTTGGTGGCACTGCAGAAACGTCGAAGATGCTTGGTGGCTCCGTGGAAAAGTCTCCTGGCGCTATAGACATTGCTAAACCCTCCCCTCCTGGGACTCCTTCATTCGGCCCAGCGACGGCATTCACGTTTGGGAAGGATGATTCGGCCACCAATACAACCACCTCTATGGGTACGCAGTCTAAGCCTACAGCTTCCTTCTCCTTCGGAGGTCTGTCAGGTGCGACGGGCTCAACGTTTGGGCAACCTTCTATCTCCGCGACGAGTGGTGATTCGAGTCAATTGATATTTGGCAAGCCTACAAGTGCAACACCCAGTGCCTTTGGATTTGCCGGGACTGGGGGTTCGGGTTCGTCAAGCCCGTTCACATTTGGCAAACCAGCAGCACAGAATCAAAAGCAGGAGCAGTGAAGACGAGGGGCAAAGTTAATTCGAACCTTGCTGGGATGCTTTTTGAGTTCTGCGTCCTCAGGAATGTGAAGAGATGTTCAACGATGTACACTACACACGCATTTTTTTTTGTTGCGATTAATACTTGCATGAGAGCTCTTATTAACAGCTTGTGCAGAAGGTTAAGATCAGCATGTTAACTACCTATTCAAGCGTATATACGCCGGCGGCCGGCTAGCTCAGTTGGTTAGAGCGTCGTGCTAATACATTCAGTGTACGCGAAGGTCCTGGGTTCGACCCCCATGCTGGCCATGTGCTTTTTGTATCACACTATTCCTGGATCAAGTTGATGAGACTTTTTTATATTAATTTATAACCACTTTCACGCACCGACTTTTCTGTGCAGATCAGATGAGTACTTGACAAGCTGAATGGGCAAGTGTGTGGCAATGATCAGATGGTAATGCTAGTGGTATACTGTTGTAACCCTGCATTGAACGTGTCATTGATACCTCTGCACAACTCGATCCAAAACAGAAAAAAATGCACACAAGGTTTGTCAGGTCCAAGTCTGCCCAAATTTCGAAGGGCCACGGAATTCAATTTTTGAGTATGGCCTCCCGAGCCTTAACATCCGTGGTCGACTTGGATCCATTCATTAAACTTCTTACGAAAGAAAGAAAGGGAAATCAGCTGAACTGCAAAAAGCCGGTTGACCACCGCAGGGCTCGAACCTGCAATCTCCTGATTCGTAGTCAGACGCGATGCCATTTCGCCAGGCGGCCGCTGAAGGAAATTGAGGCCCTGAATCACAGCCACTTACCTAATTAGTGGCTGTGACTGCATATCGTGTCACATTCCACGTTTCCCACCACTAGCATGTCTGTTTTATTTGAGACATCCCTTGGGGACATTGTCATTGACCTGCAGGTTGAATCATGCCCCAAGAGCTCTGAGAACTTTCTCAAACTCTGCAAAATATATTATTACAACTTGAATGCATTCTTTAATGGTGAGTACTTGAGTCTTCAGAAGACATTTCTCCGCTCATTGGAAGCGTATGGCGTCAGTATCGAAAGATTTCCTTGCTCAAGCTGGAGATCCGACCGCTACCGGCACGGGTGGGGAGTCAGTCTGGTCATATGTGGCTTCTCAAGGAGACAAATCAGTGCCGCGCTATTTCGTGCCGGAGTTCGTACCCAAATTCAAGCATACACATAAAGGGACTGTCTCGATGGCTGTAGCCCCTTCTGTCGGTGGCGATAAAGGCGGTTGTGGCAGTCAATTCTACATCACTCTCGCTGATAATATCGAGTATCTCGACGGCAAGCATGCAGTTTTTGGCCACGTAGTCGAAGGATTGGAAACACTGGATAAGATCAATGACGTTTTTACCGATCAAGAGGGACGGCCTTTCAAGGATGTTCGGATCCGCCATGTTGTCATCCTTGGTACGAGAATAGAGGGCATGCGTCATCATTCACTGATGCTCAGATCCGTAGATGACCCATTTCCGGACCCGATAGGCCTTCTTAAGCCACCCTCGTCACCTACTCGACCACCGGATAGCTCCACGAGGATTGCCGAAGACGAAGATGCTCTTGCCACTTTACCTGAGGAGGAGGAGGAGCGTGAACGCCGGAAAAAAGCCGCAGGAGCATCTGCGCTGACGCTCGAAATGGTTGGCGACTTGCCTTTTGCGAACGTTCGCCCTCCTGAAAACGTCCTTTTTGTATGCAAACTGAATCCAGTCACCCGTGACGAAGATCTTGAACTTATCTTCTCTCGATTTGGGACTATTATGAGTTGTCAGGTAATCCGCGACAAAAGGACGGGGGATTCGTTGCAATATGCATTCATAGAGTTTGACAAGCGAGAAGACGCTGAGCAGGTTTGGGTTTGAATTTCCAACAAAGTTGCACAAACTTATGTGCATTCCAGGCTTATTTTAAAATGCAAAATGTCTTGGTAGATGATCGTCGTATCTGGGTTGACTTGTAAGTCTGCTAAGTACATTGACTGCGTTTACTAATCGTGTCTTGTTCAGCTCTCAGTCCGTGGGCCGGCTCAACACCTCGTGGTCCAACAACCCCAAATTAGGACCACCCCGCCGAGAAAAAGGTGGCTTCGCAGGCCGAGATGATTTAGAGGAGACTCGCAGATATCGAGGCAGTCCTAGAGAAAATGGACGTGGTGACTACGGGATGGTGTTTGAGGTCCCAGCTGCTGGTTCATCGCACCACCGCAGGCATCCAGATCGATCGCCGGAACGCCGCCGACGCTCCCAATCGCCGCGTCGGCGTGCCGGGGATCGGCGGTCATCCCCGCACCGCCACAAGTATCGTGAATGAGGCTGTTCAATTCTGTTTACGCCAGTTTGTAGGACAATAGCAGTCGCTCTCACACCCCTTTGGAATTCAGACCAGATTCCCAAGTATGTAAGTCTCATGTCGTGTTCCAGCGTTCCCGCTGCGCTCCAGCCTGACTCGTGTGGATCCGAACCTATAAAGTCATTCTTTGGCACAGCGAGCACGCCAAGTTTTTACACCTTAACACTCGACCACATCCTCACCATGACGGTCCTTGATCGCGACTCCTACTCAGAGGACGCTGACGTCTTTCTCGAGTCTGCAGACGGCGTCAAGTTTTGCGTCCATCGTTGCATCTTGGCTGCGGCCTCTCCTTTCTTCGAACATATGTTTGCTCTTCCTCAACCCTCTTCAGACAGTAAAGAACGTCGTCCCGTGATCCCCGTGTCGGAACATAGCTCCACCCTCAGCGCTTTGCTCCAGTTCATTTACCCAGAGCCAGATCCTGTCATCACCTCATTGGACGAACTTGTTGTTCTTCTCACCACATCCGTCAAGTACGACTTTTTGGGTCCTACCACTTCCCTACGCAAAGAACTCTTGTCGCCCCGTTTCCTCGAGGAAAGCCCTACTCGTGTGTACGCCATTGCGAGTCGGTTCGACTTCGAGTGCGAAGCACAGATTGCTTCGCGACACACGCTCGCTTCCAACATCCTTGACTGTCCTCTTTCCGATGATCTCAAATACATCTCAGCACATGCCTATCATCGACTTCTCGTGCTACACAGGACGCGTGCGGAGGCCGCCCAAGCACTGTTGCACATATCGCAAGATATCAAGTGCATGCAATGCTCTGGCCCGTATTACGGTGCTTTCGTCCCCCCAAAGTGGTGGAAGGTATTTGAGAAGTTGGCGAGGGAGGAACTCTCCGTGCGACCGACGACCGACGTCGTATTCAGCATACCTTTCCTTGCAGGAGTCGCGCAGGAGTCAGGGTGTATTCGATGCGCTGGAAGCATTCTTGACGCCCACGCATTCCTCGCGAATCTGAAGAAACAGATTGAGGACCTTCCTTCTACGATATGAAATATTCGCACCTGTATCATGACCCCTCCACATACCGTACTCCTTCACTTTGGCTGCGTTTTATTATCCCTGACACGATTTGGACACGCTTTCAATATTTTGTTGTAGTTTTACGCCGCATTTATAGAACTACTTCGTTACATAATTCCCGTAGTAATCGTATTTATCAATGATCTTTCCCGTACTGATCTTGTACATCGACGTGGACCTTGCAGCCACTGGCATCCGAAAGCCATGACCACACCCCAGCTTGCCTCGTTTAAAGTGCCTGTCGTCGATAATGAGCCGATGGTAAGCAAATGGGTGTCATATCCGACCTCTTTGATCACTCAGAGGTGACGACAGAGGAGTTATGCTGCGGGCTCGCCGGAGAGAAGAGGCCTTGAGGCAACCCTGAAGCAGATGGAACAGGAACTACCTTTCGAGGTGCCCTGCATCGTCAATGGCAAAGAGGTTTGGCAAAAGTACTGAATTATAACGATTTTGAATGCATCCGACGATTCAGATCAAAACTGGAAGATTAGCGAAGCAAGTCATGCCATCGGATCATGCCAGGCACCTGTGTACCTACCACGAGGCAGACGTAGCCACTGTCGCGAGCGCAATTGACGGTGCCCTCGCTGCAAAGGCAGACTGGGAAGCTTTACCGTGGAATGATAGGGCTGCCATCTTCCTCCGCGCTGCGGAACTTGTTAGTGGCAAGTATCGCTACAAGCTCATGGCAGCCACTATGCTCGGTCAAGGCAAGAATGCCTGGCAAGCTGAGATCGATGCTGCTGCCGAGGTGCGTCAGAGTGTTGTCCCCATGGCTGTCTGAGTCTGATTTTGAACCATAGCTATCTGATTTCTTCCGTTTTGGTGTAAAGTACGTGGAAGAACTTTATGCTCAACAACCACCCAAAAATACGCAAGGGTCTTGGAAGTGAGTTAGTCTAGTATTTATCTATTACGTCCTCTGATGCGCTCGTAGCCGTGTTGAGTATCGAGCACTTGAGGGTTTTGTGTTAGCTGTCTCTCCGTTTAACTTTACTGCCATCGGCGGAAACCTTCCCGGAGGCATGTCTTCTTCATCTGGTTTCAATTTAGTCTTGTTTTGAACTTGATCTACCCCAGCCCCCGCTTTGGTGGGGAACGTTGTGATCTGGAAGCCCTCACCTGCAGCCACCTATTCGAATTACCTTGTTTACCAAATTCTTGCCGAAGCCGGTGTCCCTCCTGGTGTCATTCAGTTTGTGCCTGGGCCACCGCCCGAGGTCGTGGCACAAGCCATCAGACATCCTAATTTTGCAGCGTTGCACTTCACCGGAAGCACCTTTGTATTCAAGAAGCTATGGAAGGACATCGCTGCGAATCTTGATACATACAGAAGTTATCCTAGGATTGTCGGTGAGACTGGTGGAAAGAACTTTCACATTATTCACAAGTCGGCGGAAATCCGGAACGCGGTGCTCCAGAGTGTCAGGGGAGGTTTCGAGTACCAAGGTAAACCGTGTGTTCAAATGTCAAACAAAAAGGCTCGATCATATTGCAGGACAAAAGTGCTCCGCACTTTCTAGATTATATGTCTCTTCGTCGCTCTGGAACAATGGATTCAAAGATCAGTTCCTAAGTGAGATCGCGAAGATCAAAGTTGGGGCTGTCCAAGATTTTGCTCACTTCATGGGTCCTGTCATGTAACGGTTCCTCTCTGTCATATGTGGTCTGTGTTCACAATCCCATCTCTTTAGCGGCCGGTCAGCTTATGACAAGATCCTGAGTTATATTGATAAGGCTAAGACTAGTGGTGGAGAAATTCTGATAGGAGGTCATGGTAAGTTCGGTACATGCATGTCTTGTGGCTGAGCACGGTCGATTCTTGTACCACCAGGGGACGATTCCAAAGGATTTTTCATTCAACCGACAGTCATATTGACAAAGGACCCTAGGTCGGTCACTATGACCGAGGAGATTTTTGGTCCAGTAGTCACGGTAATCGTTCAATCCGAACTCTATAGAACATACTGGAAGCATACTCATCACACAGGTTTACGTTTATGACGATGCGGACTTTGAGAAGACCCTAGAATTGGTTGACAATACGTCTACCTATGCGTTGACTGGTGCCATGTAGGTCAACCTGGATGCATTCGAGTACTAGATGCTCAGCTGCTTATAGCTTCGCCGCTGATCGAAAGGCGCTCCTAAATGCGACGAACAAGTTGCGCAATGCGGCTGGTAATGTGTACTACAACGAGAAGTGCACGGGTGCTGTTGTTGGACAGCAACCTTTCGGCGGCGCACGTGGAAGCGGGACGAACGATAAAGCAGGGAGCATTAGTATCTTCTATCGGTTTGTGTCGGCGAGGAGCATCAAGGAGAACTTTGTGGGTCTGGAGGACTTCCAGTACCCGTCCAATTTTGTTTAAATGAAGAATTTCCCAAGAAGTGTAGTATCATATGTACGTTACACCTTGTAAGGCTTCGGCCAATCAGATCCCAGGGAGTGGACTACCTCAGTCAGCCTGTGAAGACAACGGACATACTACTATATGTACTCTCAACTATCTCTCAATCGAATACATCGGTCGAGCGCCAAATTATCCCGGGCTACTCTACTTTCCTCAGTATCTCATCTTTCATTCCATTCAGTATTGCGCAGCCGTGCTCGGGCCTACAAGCGCTAGTGAAAAGCTTTTTGCGGATGCTGCCCGAGAAGAGGCTAGAGAATGCAATGAAGCTAGCAAAGCGATGCAACCGGAGAGTCGACATGAGAACTGGACGGGCGAAGATTCGACGCAGGATGTGGTCTTGCGGATGCTGCTTGACGAGTACAACTTCGGTTTGGGCCCATCCGAACAGCGGACCAAAAATTGAAAGAATCGCCCCCGCAAGTTCGGGGGTCTGCTGTCTCGGTGCACCCTGAAGGGGCCGTTCCTACACCTATACGCTCACTGCAAGGAACTGCGGACGGGCCATTGCTTCCTGGGATCGGGGGTCATAGACCTTGGCATACGACCTTCGAGGCACCTTCCCATACCGAGACGCCGATAAAATTGGGCAACTTTGCACCATCCTCTGCTCGCACACACGCTGGAACTGTTGACAGCGCCGAACGCACGAAACGAATTGAGAGAGAACTAGCGGGGCGCAAACAGCAAGCTACCCGGTTATCGGAGGCACGTGAGTCGACTTTGGACTACCGGCTTGGCTTGCGAAGCATTCATGTCCTCCGACGCTCTCGAATAAACCCTGTCAGTCTGAAAGGGTGGCAAGGGCTGATAGAGGATTGGATAGAGGTATGATGGCTTCTTGTTTACCTGACATTGACATATCCCAAGATCGATACAGAAGGCCCGGCTTTCGGGTCAATTTGGCAAGGTGAAAGGGAGATCGCACGGCTGAGCGAGGAATATAACCCGTTCATTGCAGGGGAGGAGTATCTCATGAATCGAATAGTGCAACGCAATGGTGCTGCTCCTCCGTAGGTCGAAGTCCAAATGGGTTAGTCACGCATGGTCTTGCGTGGACTGTTGCAAGCTAAACGATACGGCAGAACTAGAAGCTGCAGTGAACGCATTTCGTGGAATGCTGAGAGAGTCTTGGACGAGGCACGCAATTCGAACGTTAACGATATGAGTCGATATCGTTGAGCACCGTGATCCGGAATGGGAGAGGCGAGAGCGCTGTTACCACGACACTGCCATTGCCGAACTTAATTCACTCGTGCACAAATACAATGTGATTGCATCGTATGCGGTGCGTCAACCACACTATGCACGGGATTTGGAGCTGGCGAGTGCCTATCGGGATAGCGGGGAGGAAATCTTGCGTGGGATGCGCAACCCAAACCAGGAGAACAATTGACGGAAAATTTACGTAGGCGGATTGTTTCGCAGGTAAATAATAAACAATTCTGCGCCTCGTGGTGGGAAATCTAATCTATAAAAGCTCGTTCAACTTGCTTCCTTTTTTTTCCCTCATCATTTACAATGGCTACCTACGAGAGACTCGAGGAATTCAAGACCGTCACTGGTGATATTATTGTACGTCCTACTTGCCTCTCTCTCTCTCCCTCTGCCTCATTCTGCTCCTTGTTTTAGCCAGGTGACATCGTCGCTGTCAACCATGACCGCTGGGGTCGTAAGGAAGGGCTCGTCGTCGGTTCCTTCACCGACAACGCTGTATGTCCTCTATTTTTACTCATAACCTCAACAACTCACCGTTGACCAGGGCCGTCAAATTCTTGAAGTCCAGCTTGAAGCACAAGAAATTTATCGTGCATGGTAACTCGCAATTCTGTTTGGCCGCTGTCCCATAGTTGACCGATATGTTGCAGGTACCCCACCGTCACCCGTGTAAGGCGCACAGTGTCCTACTCCAGACCTCCCCCTGCCATCAAGCAGCGTACCGTTGAGCGACAGATTTACTGGTAGTCGCCTTGCCCATCGTTGTTCAACTTCCTTGTCTGCCTTCTCGTTCCGTCGAATGTTTTGTATTGTTATGTATCTCTCCCCCCATCCGGGGTGCTCAGCTCACGGTCACGATACTCGAAGCTCCGTCAGGGAGTGGAACGTTTTCGCTCGTATGATAGCTTGCTGGCATCTCTTTACTGTGTGGACTAGTGCAGGGCATTGGTAGAACTTTTTTTTTCACCTTGCGTTGGCGTTTATGGAAGTGTGTTGATACTGGGCCAGTAAGGTCTTTGTTTGGTGTGGTAACGACAGAAAATGCTATTCACTTTACTGTACTTGCATCTTGGCCACATGCACTCAACAAATGAATGACTCCTTGAGTCTGCTCACGCAAACAAATTCGCGACAAGTATTGAAACGACCATCAATGCATTGTGCATTGTTGGTAGCGTCATATCGTCAATTTAAAGATAGATACATGGATGTGCACTAACAATAGCTACTAAGCATGATGAGATATAATTCAATTCATGTTTCAAGGTCCGATATAGAGGATTGTATAGACTGAGTGGGTGTATGACGCAATGAGGGTGTCAAGGAGGATTGAGATATGAAAGCGGAAGCAGGATGGCGACGCAGATCAGGAGCTGACGCAGATAGATTCACCAAATTCAGTGGCTCTGTGATAGAGCCAGCATGGATTCGCGGCCTGCTTGGCTTCAGGGTGACTGAGGAGCGACTCGCATTCCCGTTTGGGAGGATCAAAGACGCTCCAGATCCATTCCCGTTCGGTAGCGACTCTTTGCTCGAACCCCGTTCCGAAGGTGCAAGTGAGCCACTTCTGCCTCTCCCCGTGGTCACGCTGCGCACAATCCGAGCACCATAGACTGACCTCTCCATCTCGTTTCTCGAGGCTAGCGACGCCGTAGATCCGTCGACCGCATCAATTGAGTGCTTCGGCTTAAGGGTTTCCTCTGAGCTTCGTGGTGAGTCGTCAAGTGGATAAATACCAGGGCGTGACTGTACCACGCGTTCGTAATAGAGCATGAACGCTCCTGAACCTTCTTGTAGTACAGCTTCAATTCCGCACTCTGTGACCGAGTCGTCGCTGATGCGGAGCCAGCCCCGGCCGGGGCGGTACATCGAGTCGACAAAGTCATCGTCATCTCTGATATTTCCGTACCGCCGACACTTATCACAATCGCATCCCAGAGCGTGAGGTAAACGCGGAGGAGCAAAGCGGGCCATGCCGGACGACGGTGGACGGGGTTTTCGTCGGAAGCAGATATAATGTCCAAATGAGTGTTGGCCATAATGACAGACGACGGCGGCTAGGCGATAAATAGTCCTGGGTGTCGAGTACATGGCTTGCGTGGGTGTGATAGAGCGAGGGTGGGTGGGTGGTGGTGTGGAGATTGGAACCTCGGGAACAGTGGAAAGACTACCGGAAGTCATGAATGGGGTGAGGTCTAGAATTTCGGGGAAAATGATGCGTATTGAGTTCTTCATCGCAAACTGGCCGTAGCTCAGCGAACGATTGAGATGGAGCGCGAGCACTAGTGGAGGCTTGGCTAATGTCAGACCACACAATAGGCCATAACTGGAAGCATACCCTTGCAATCATGGCTTGCTTGGTGGAGGCACTGCTAAACACCTTGTCCAGCTTCACTCCCTTCACGTCCTCCTCCAATCGCCCATGATCCAATGATGCTCTCAATTTCATTTCCAATTTCCTTGTTTCCTTTGCCTTCCGCTTTTTCGAAATCGAAGCTTGTGCATCCGAGCTGATGAGTGCTTCTAGACGTTGTGCTTCTAATGCAATACGCTCGTGAGTTGCAATCACTGAACACTTGCGACAAATGCAATCGTTCAGTGTCTCAAGCTTAGTGTATTCAGCCAGGCAGTCTTCAAGACGACAACTTGCCTGGTTCATGGTAAGCGCGGGACTGGGCTTCACTAGTAAGATAACTCACGACGTATCTCGGGACCGCCAGTTGCCAGCTATCAAAAGCAAAGTGCATGACGGCTTCCGTGTATCCGCATTCCACGCAGCTTCTCCTGTTGGCTGTCAAACCGTCGAATACGGTCAACCCTATGTCCTTGCCAGCTTCTCCTTCGAGCTGCGATAGCCCTCCGAGGCCACGGTCACGTTGACGTTCTCTCTTGACGGCTGCAACTTCCTTCTTTATGCACTCGGAAACAAGCTGGAACAGTTCCTGGGCATCCTGATGTTCACGGGAAGAGAAGAGGGAGTTGTGCTTTCCAGGAGAATGGTTCACCAAAGCCTCAATGATCTCGAGTGGCCGGATTGAATGATACGTAGTCCGAGGAGCGTTTAATTCTGAGAGAAAAAATGCACTGAGCAGGAGGAGCACGTCACTCCAAGGGCCACACGGACCTTGTAACAAAGCGAGAAGGGCGTCGATGACTGGGGAGGCAATATCTGACTGCACGGCCTTTTCATGAGCAGTGGCAAGGTAAGGTTGCAGATAAGAGAGAGAAGCCATTGCCTGAAATTGGTTGTGAGAAATGGTGTGCAGAGATCGTTTGTGTCAACGGTGGAATGACCTGGATCGTGGAGTTCATGAAGCAGTATGTGCCTGAGATGTTGACGAGTCCAGGATAGTAGCCTTCAACGGGTTCTTGAGTGGAAGGTCAGCGACCGCTATTGAAAGTCGAAGATCGAGGCACCTAGTCTGGCGTAACCGTTCATCTCCAAGTTTTCACCGCGAATACGAGCGTTCCTCTTCTTCAGCTTTTTCGTATCGTGCGATGATACGGAATTTGACTGGGTGGCTCCCCAATTCCAAGGAAAAATGGAACCCAGATTTTCGAGTACCATAATAAATGACGCGGACCCGAATGAAAGCCTTTTGCAGGCAAGCGCAATAAGAGGAAAAAGGAAGAGAACGACGAAGGGTGCAATCTGCGGGTAGAGGGGATGTTGAAGTAGGTTTGTGAGCCAGACACTGAACTCTTCTAAGGAGTTCATGGAGTTCACACCGTCAGCAACATGAGCACCGTCCAGCTCCTAGTTGCGGCGAACTCGCTCAATATACTCCACGCGGGTTACAGCAATATGAACAGCCTTTTCTACTCTTTCTAACTATCTCCTGCATCAATGGCTACCTAGCGCAATGGTAGCGCGTTTGGCTTCGATCGCCGACGGCACCAAAAGGTTGCAGGTTCGAGTCCTGCGGTGGTCATTTCTTTTTTTGTTTGATTTCGCGCACGTGACGACTGTGACGCGTCCGAGCACGTCCCACGTCCGATCTTTATTTCCACCATCATGTTGCTCTCCCAACACTCTTCCAACCCCCTCGAGGTCGGCTCCTCAGATCCGCGTAACAGGGCTTACCATAGAGAGTACCTGTCCGCGCAGAACGTCACAGGCCCGCAAAACTTCACCTCTGAAGATGATGGTCGCGTTGAATACCACAACCATCTCGCTGAACTGTACCACCGCCCTCTGTCTGTTACGAAATCGAAATCAAGCACAGACGCTCTCCCTGTCATGGTTGATCTCGACGAAAGTGATGACGATCCAAATTCCATGGACTGTCCAAAGGACATGTGCGACCTCGACGGTTATGATGACGAAGACGAAGACGCGGACGATCCGGATGCAGACGCTCCAGGGGAGACGGATGAGGAGATGTCGATACACCTCAAGCCCGCAGATGAGCGGGAAGAAATCCAACTCGAGATTGCCAGTTTGTTGGCAGCCGTACCTCAGCTATCCGACGACTACCGAATAGTTGACCGCTTAGGCACGGGCACTTTTTCATCCGTGTACAAGGCCATCGACCTTGGGTATCACGACAAGTGGGATAACACGCCGTGGCATGGCCATCACCCACCCTCATCGTCAGCATACCATCAAACTGTGTCATACCCCAAGGGGAGCAAAGTCCTTGTTGCCATTAAACGTATCTACGTCACGAGCAATCCAGAACGCATACGAAATGAAATATCCATCATGGAAGACTGTCGAGGAACTCGGCACACATGTCAACTAATCACCGCCTTCCGCAATCGAGACCAAGTAGTCGCGATCATGCCCTACAACCGCAACGGGGACTTTCGTGTCAGTGTCTAACTACCCCTTCATTACATCATTCGCAACAATGTCTGTAGGACTTTTACATGGACCTTTCAATGGCAGGCATTAAAGCATACTTTCGATGTATGTTTCGGGCCCTGCGTGATGTTCACGCACGGGGCGTCATCCATCGCGATGTCAAGCCTGCCAATTTTCTCTTTGACCCTCGGTCCGGTATCGGCACGTTATGCGACTTTGGACTGGCTAGTGTATGTTTCGAACGATCTTTCCGCGAAAGGATGTTCATACATGGGTTTCAGCGAATGGACTCATCAACGCCAATGCATGGGGTATGCCTCCACACACCACCGTCACGGGATTTTCCCCATGGAAAGATTAGAACTCGAGAAGAGTACGACATGGAACACCTCAAAAAAATGCAAAAGGAGGCTCGAAATAAAAGTTCGTGGCCGAGTGATAGAGTTGGGTATCCCGAGAAAGACACTCGGTTTGTTTTCAGTGCGTTAAATGCTCGTCAATCCGTCTAAGCGAATCTCTAGGCCACATTCAAAGGCTAACCGAGCGGGTACACGAGGATTTCGAGCTCCAGAAGTTCTGTTCAAGTGTGGTTCACAAACAGGAGGTGAGCCCGTTTATTCTTGAAGATAAGCTTACGATCTGATTCGCGCCGAAGCAATTGACATCTGGGCAGCCGGGATAATCTTGCTTTTCTTTTTGACCAGAAAATTTCCATTGTTTCAATCGAGCGACGACATCGAAGCTCTAATGGAAATTGCCGCCATTATAGGTCGGCAGAGGATGGAGAAGACTGCAATCCTACACAGTTCGTGCGTTTTCATTTCGAATGATTTACCATAATGTTATATTTCAGGTCGCACGTTTGCGACAAATGTGCCATCCTTGACTCTCGAGGGAGTCAGCTGGCGAGAATTTGTTGAGAAACAAAATCCAGAAATAATGCAGATGCCGCGCCCTGACACTCGTTACTATCCATACAATACGCACGAAGCGCAACTTTCACCCGGTCGTCGCCCTCTGTCGTCGTCACCGTCACGTTCATCGTTTTCCCTCAAGTTTGATGGGGATTGTTCGTCAAAGTCGTCATCGCGTTCTTCCACACCAATACACACGATTCCTCCATATCCCACGAAAGAATCGCACAGAATCGACGTGGAGAACGCACTGTCACTCCTTAAACAATTAATGGAACCGGAATCTCACCGTCGAATCACCCCTCGCGGCGCGTTGTATCATCCATTCCTCATGGACCCTTCAGAACCCGAGGATGATGAATTGTTTCCCCATCCTTCCGGTGAAGGGATATGTCAGCAACATCATTTTAAAGACACGGTCACGGAGGAGCATTGTGTACTGCTCAACATTGATGGTCAAGAAACGGTCAAGAGACTTGTGGCTGGTGAAGGGATAGCTATCGGGAGTGCACCTTGCGAGTTTCATAGAAAAGAATTCGGATTGGAAGACTAATACAGGCAACCTTAATGTATGGTATGTATGGAGCTGATCGTTGGATGTCGCGTAAGCAAAAAGATGACCACCGCAGGACTCGAACCTGCAACCTTTTGGTACCGTTGGGCGATCGAAGCCAAACGCGCTACCATTGCGCTAGGTAGCCTTGGCATGATGGGCCTGTTTGGGAAATCAGCTACTTGAAAGTACCTTTTTTATCGACTACTGATCCGACACTAAGTACAGTGGCGACTCCTTTGCTCATAGTGCTTGGACTTGGACTTCATGGCACTTAACTGGGTGACGATCATGGATGGCAAACCCTTGCTCCTGCAGGGGGAAAGCTCTATCGAGACCGTTGACAACGTCAAATACAACCTCGTATTGCCTTCTGGAATCGCTGGGGGGGTCAAGAAGCTCGAGGCCGTCGGCACGATGGCTATCACAGATCAACGGGTATGCACTAATAACACGGAGATACACCTGACGAGTCCTCACTGAAGAGCAGCTCATCTGGACCAACCCCGACGCCACATCGTCCTTCAAGTCGCTGACGATACCCTTGCCTTCTATTATCTCCTCCAAGTTTGAGCAGCCCGTATTCGGGGCGAACTACCTCGTGCTCGGCGTGAAACCCACTCCCGAAGGCGGTCTGACGAATGGGACTGTGCTCGAAATCAGGTTCGCCAATACGGGCATGTTCGGGTTTGTGAGCATTCTGGAGAAGACGCGTGAGAGGGCGATATTTATGAAGCGCCAGTTGGTGGAGGATGAGGAACATTTACGTTTGTGACATTTCACGTCTAGGGTTTGCTTCCGTCGATTCATAAACTTTTCTCTTATAGCCGAATATACATCTCCTAGCACGTCCTCGGCGAGTAGATCCGTACTCTATACGGATCTTCCTCCAGGTTATGATGGTTGAGGACGGTAGATGCTGAAGCCATGAAGCGTCCCGGCTCAACACTTGCCATGTATGATTAGTGTTAGTCCGCATATTGTACCAGTCAGTATATCGTGATTTCTTACACGAAAGTTAGCGATCCGATATACCTCAGAAATCTTATTGCTTGCAATCCATCCGTTATATTCAGGGTAGCGTTGCGATGTTATCTTATCGAGACAGGGTATACATACTTTCTAGTATCTACTACAATCCTACAATCCCATGCAAGCAACATTCCGAGTTACCAGTATGTAAATATCCAACCAATAACGATACAAATGAATAAATGAGTGCGAGTGATGACGATCAACAGTATCAATAGTCGAGTTGACATCGAATACATAATCCCTCATGAACCAGGGAAAAATGCAGTTAAAAACAACGCGCTGGTCAATAATATCCTCGACTAGATATCCTTCCCCTGACCTTCCCGGCTAAACAGTCGGGGTACGCCAGGGTCCTCTCGAAGGTTACCATGCATGTTACGAGTATGCGTAGAATCAATAGTGACTCCAGCTGCTGTCCAAGACGTTAAGCTTGGGATTAAAGAATTGATTGTCTGAGAGGAGTGCCGGGGTGGCTGAGAATGTGAGATGTTCGAGTTGTCACCGAAAGCAGGAGGACAGGAGTTCGATGCTCCGGGTGTGGAGTCTGCTGTTGAAGCATGTGGTGGTATGGGAGCAGAGTGAGCAACTCCGGAGATCTTGTGCGATGCGACTTGTTTGAAGCTTTGCACTGTTCGACTTATCGTCCTTAACACCGATGTACGCTCCAACCAAGGTCCGCTTGATTCGGCAGGACAAACAACGGTTTCATCCCTGCCGCCAGCTTGGTTCATGAACGTGGAGTGGATGGAAGAATCTGAAAGACCACGCCGGTGGACGGTATGCTCAATTAGAGGACCAGGAATGTCATGTGCCTCCGATTCTTCAATGCTCCGAATAGAGACAGGAGGAGCGTCAAGGATTGCATCCACATCTCGTGACATGGTCATTTTTTGTTTCCTGACTGCAGATCTGCCTATGGTAGAAGTCGTCTCTGAAGGTTCTGCCGTTAGAATTGCAGACTGAGCACGACGCGGTGGGCGAGGCAAGACAACCCAAGGGTCCAATGTGTCATCTGGATGTGGTGCACCCGCGAAGATGTCCATTACGCTACGAACGTTGGATTGTGTTAACGCAGGTGGCTGGGGGAGAGTACGCAGATTCGAAGAAGGACCATGCGCCCCCTCGTTATTCGGGTGTGCTGAGAATATGTTGGTCACTGATTTACCAGCACCAGTGCCAGAAAATTCGACGTTAACTGTGGTAGCAGAAGCCGCGAGCGCAGGACCAATCTTCGGGACGGGACGTGACACGCGGATGCTTCCATGGCCTCCGCTAGTTGGTCGAGGTATTGCTCGCGGGATGGGAGGTAGTAGGCTCATATCATGCGATGAAGAACCGAAGAGCTTCGAGAACGGGGCCATCCAACTTGCTCCAAGACCAATCCCGATTATCTTTCTCTCCTTTTCCATCGCTTCCGCTTTCGCCGGATCAAGGGCCATTTCGCTGACTTTACCTGCAATAGTTGGCTCGAGGATGACGTCATTCAAAGTAACACGCATTTGACCCATTTCCTCAACAACTTCCCTGAATAGTTTGAACAGTCCCCGAAGATCCCTCCGAGTGCACGACGTGGTTATCTTGTCATCCTCGAGCCATACACGGTACTGCCGACGGAGATGCGAAACATCCGATAATATATTACCGACTGTTGTTCGGGAAAGATGCTTGATGTCTGCACCACGTAGGTGTTGGCGCTTAAGGCGGTTCGTAAGTGTAAGGGCATCAGCCTGTGTCATGCGATGGAGGAGGGAGTGCATGCGTTCCAAAATGTTCGACATAGGCGAACCAACACCGTCGAGCAGTGACGAGGAATCAGAATGGCCATCGTGAGGGGACACGGATGACAGATCCATAAAAGATGGGGCCACTCGCAATGCAAGAAATCGATCAGTTTGCACGGCTTTCGACACTTGATTCGGGTTCAGCAACCCCTGATCTTGCTCTAGTTCGTTATCCGTGTCGAGGCTGAGATGGAACGGCGGGTATCGGGGTTGGGGGTGAACGCAATTGGTGTACTTCGGTGCTGAAGCCAATAATAAGGAATCTGCCGGAGAGAGTGGTCTGCGACCAGTCTCGGGAGTCAGTGGTTCCTAGCAACGAGAGTGAGCTTAGCTTAACATGAAGCTAGTGTCATTTACGTATGCGTGGCGAGATCGTGACTCGACGCTCGATGGACGTCTTGCGGAGCTAAGAAACTTTGACTCCCGTCAGGTAACACACGAGACTTGACTAGAACCGTGTCACTTACCGAGTCTTTGGCAAAGGAAGACGGTCCACTCGACGTTCGAGAATGTTTCGATGGCGTCTCGACTAATCGATCGGTCAACCTCTGCCACTCACAAGACATGTACAGAAATTTACCCCGTATAGGTGGCAGCGCGATGCTCTTTTCTCCCACTTCATGCTGCAACACCTGCAGATCCTCACGCGATTCTGTCAATAATTTATGCAACTCCTTATTATCCGCTTTCAGCGCCTCATTGTCTACCACCAAAGACTCGATGACTTTGATGACTTCCGGGTCTTCTTCCGCAGCGGAGACGTGCTAAAACCCCGAAATAAGAGGCAGGACGCAAATTTAACGACTGGAAGACAAACGGGAACCTGAAGACCCTCCAATCGGGAGCGTACACCTTGTAAGAGTGACTCTGATGATTCTAAACGATGTAAGTGTCTGATTTCGAGGTCATTTTGCAAGCGGCGGACTTCAGCCTGTAATTTCTCTAAGCAGGACTGTGAATTGGCACCCTCTCTCAAGTAATCTTGTTGAAAATGATCCACCTGTACGATCTTTGAGGGCGGCCAGGCGCGCCTCTGCGAGCTTCGCCCGCTGAGTCTGGCTGTCGCGCTCTTGCCGAATGTCGTCATTCTCCTGCAGGACTGCCGAGAGCCTGGTGTCCAACCCCACGGCACGCGCGTGATGAGCGCTCAATTTCGAGACTGCGCTGCGAGCCTCCTCCAGCTCATTCAACAAAGTCTTACTCGACGCCTCAGCAAGCTCGTTGTTCAAAAGTGCTTGGGTGAGCCGCTGCACGAGGCAGATCAGGACGGTGGAATGCGGATCCAAAAAGGGACGTGACACTGACCTTCTCGAGCACTGCATTTTCTTTCAACAAGTCCGCTACTCGTGCATCTACTTGGGCCAGGTCTGCGTCCACATCCCCGGGCGCGCTGTCCTGTGTAACTTTCCGTAGCGTAGAACCACTCGGCTGCGCATGGGGTGAGGAAATGGCGTCATGGGGCGTGTATGTGAGACGAACCGCATGCCTGCGTACATACGCCTCGTGGCGCTGTAACAACGCAGACCCAACCTCTGAGACGGCAGTTGACATACTGTGATGCCCCATTCTGGCCTCTGGACTCACCTGCACTGAGGACGAGCCTGCTCTCTAGCTTGGATTTGAGAGCGAGCCAGGCCTTTGTAGCTTCGCAATCTTCGCTTCCGCAACAACAGACCTGCCTCTGAGGCTCGGGAGAGGGTACCCTGGAGAAGTTGGTCAAGGCAAGCGTGAGGTCATCGATGGTACTCGTTGCATGGTAAAGGCTGCTGGTCAACGGGGAATCTGGGGTAGCGGGATGGTAGTCTGCGGTGTCGACCTGCATCTGAGAATGGGGGTAGTTAACAGGGAGAGACCTTGTATAGGCTCGTAGCACTATGAATCAATACAAAGGATTCGTGAGAATTTCCATATATGGTGATCAACCAAGATCTGATCAGATTAATAGCAACGCCAACGCTGTAAAGTATGTGCAGAGAAAAAGACATGGAATGATACACGGCAAGTGGGGAGTGGGATATTATACATATTGGCTCCAGACCTTAATCCAATCCAACAATTTTGAGCACAAGCTCCGAAATCCACGCAGCAATCTTACACCATTGGCTTTTGTTGGGCGCCAGAAATTGGAAGCTCGTTGCCAATCCTTCCATGTTCAGCTCTTCTAGTCGCTTTTTCAATCCCTGTGTCCCGTTCCCCTCATCGACGGTACTCAGGCTGGACACCGATCCCCCTTGCACCGTCAAAGCGTGTACTGGGTCCTGAGAGAGGCGGAAGATATTCGACACGGTCCGAATGATCGACGCATTACCCGAGACGGCAAATATCTCCTTGATCCTGTCCTGTAAGATGTCATAGCTGTGATGCAAAGCAAAGAGTCAAACACAGTCAAGTCATGAGAAATAACTGTCGTACATCATAGGCAATAGTTCCGGATACGCAATGCAAACATCCAAAAGGATGTTATACAACATCTCCGTTTCCGCGTCGTCACCTTGTGCAGTCGTAAGCATGGCGGTAGAAAAGGAGACCACAAGCAATGCTGCTGTGCCGTCTGTGATCGGAAGCATGTCAACTTCAACACGCGGGACGAAATCATTATCGTGCGACGGTTTTGTGGCAGGCGCGAACTCTTCTGCGCGGCAATCTTGCAAAAGTTTGATGTATGATTCGCGAGTAGTGGAGAACGGGATTAAAGCAACAAAGTAACCCAGTGCGTGGGGAGACAATGCATATGGGGCACCTGCAGGGGGTTGCTTGCTGCAGCGCACAGCGACGGAGAGCAAACTTCTGAGAACAGTCTCGGCAGAGGATCTGAGCTGACTGTGACGAACACCCTTGAAGATGATAGAGGCCAGGGAGAAGGAGAAACTGGACTCGAAAGAGAGGCACAATAGGCGATCCAGTTGGCACACCGTGTCCTCGAGCTGCGTGCGGCCATCCAAGAGGACATTGGGTATTGTATTTTCATCGAACGCACCATGCAGCTCGAGCGTTTCTGTCGTCGCACGCATAAGGTCTGCCGCTTCCGCGTAAACGGAGGTGTAGCTCGACTGAAGTAGTGCAACGGCAAGCCAAAACACCTGGCAGAGATACCGCGATCCTTCAGGCAACGAGGGAACCACCTTGCAGATGCATCGAAGCATGCAAACCACGGCTATCGTGTCCGTCTCGGTAGACTGAGCTAGGGCTGATTTAAACGCCACGAGCATCTGATAAACAAGGTCATCATCCACATCCGAGGTTGCTAGTGTGCCGAGCACCAGGAATGCTCTTGCTTGTATTGCCGTGGGGAGTTGAAAAGCCGTCGAAGTAGCCAAGCTCATCCACCGCGCTCGCCAAACATTTAAGACTCCTGGAACGCAGGTAAATCTAACAGACGCTATAGGGCTGAGACGTTCTTACCTTTTGAGCCTGATGTGACTTCGACGATCCTGACGAGCAACCGTGTCAAAGCTTCTTGACAATCAATCATTGCCTTGTCATTCGGTGGGTCGTAGTTGCAGTATTCACTTGTGCTAGACTGCCGGGTGAGACCGAATAACTGGAGGCGCTCAGTAGTGATGAGCTCGTCCATCAGTGCACGTAGATCGGGACCACTTGGATCTTCCGCTCTGACGAGGAAAAGCGACTGAAGGAAGTTCATGATAATACCATAAACAGACTTCCGGACGAGCGTTTGTCCGGTTCCAGCAACGAGGGCGACAATGTGACAAATATCAGGGATGTACAGTTGGTCGAAGGCAGCTTGTTTTGAATGGTTGCTAGCGATAAGGGCAAACCGAGTTAATGTGGCGATTTCATTCCAGTGGACATTCTCAGGTAATGTCCTGGAAGGTTTAAGGGATGTCTTGCCAAGGATCTTCCGCAGCTTGGAAAAGATCTTTCCTCGCACATTGATAGAGGCGAGTGCGGCTGCAGTTCGGGCAATTGTTTCGCCTCTACGTGTACCGATACCACCGTCTGTTGCGGCGCGGATCAACTCGTCCAGAACTAAATTCACGATGGCCGGATCCAGCCTCCCAATTTCGACCCAAATGTACTTGTGGATTACGGAGGAAATCTCGTAGGGTGCGTCAGGATCGTCAGGAATACCGATACAAGGGCGGCACACACCTCGGAATCCGCGATCGTTAGGTCAATCAATGTGCGAATGCAATCTCGCAGACGCGCACCCGAGTGCTCGTACAAGGAATTTGAAGGGTTGCAGAAATGAGCCAGGTTTCTGACCCAAGGGCTCATATACTGGAGGCAGTTTATGCGCTGTGCGACGCCAGCCTTGTCCATTCCGGTGGAGATCACAGACAAGAAATCCAGCGTGAGCTTCGGAGCGAATCCTGCAAGTCGGTCGCTTAGACTGGCGACGAAGGTAGATAGGTCACCAGGGATAATGCCAGCTGGCGAGGTGGGTGTCAATATCAAACAAGATTATAAAGACACCAAAGCTCAACATACCTTTGGAAGCGATGATCGGGTTCTTGTCGTAATCAAGGTATGAGCAGATCGCTCCCAGGAGGTCATATGCAGCACCGCGAAGTTCTTCTTGGTCAGAATTGATATTTATCATACCCACGTGTAGAAGAGTTGCAGAGATGTTAGAGAATCTCGGGAATCTCTCAATGCGGAGGACCTGGCTATCACGAAGTTGACTTTTCGCAGATCTGATTGCCTACCAAAAGAACAGTGAACCTTTGAAAATGGCGCGTTGTCGAGAGTTACCTTCACAATGTTATCGCGGTGTGGCGAGGAGAAATAAGATATCACTCCCTGTCTACTTAGCCTTATGATAAATTCATGTGGGTCAAGGCCAGTCGAGACATTGTACGCATCGCTGACATCAGCCAAAGATATAATCTCGGTTGATTTACACGAAAGAGATGGCGAAATGACCGCCGCGCGAATCTATTCGAAGGGTCAGGATTATGGAAATAACTGAGTCGAAGGTACGAACCGAAGTTATGCGAATATGGGTATGCGCAACCTCCATATTGACTGGCATACGTATGTCATGGGGATGTCTCATTGTCACTTCAGTGAAACCTATGTTATTTTCGTGTTCCAGAGACGCTATGTTCCGTGTCAATAATAATAATAATAGGGCGCTGATCCAATACGTACTAGGATACTCCAAGGCAGGGAGGCAAGATTGAGGGACATATTGCAGAAGCTCAGTAACTGAGGAACAAGCCTTGATGATGCCGTTCGAGAGGATTGTGCCTGTCAGTGAATCCAACGAATGCATACTTGTGAGCAGCTAAGGATGGTGGACAGCACAAACCTGCAGAAATGTTGTACATTCGTCTCAGGTAGCGCTGGGTCACTGAGTTGGCGTTCAGAAAGTAACCGTTCATGAACCGCTGGCGGACATCCATAGGTATGAGTTGGGAACATGTCTTCAACCATTGGACAGGGATCTCAGACGTGGATGTGAACGAAGTGCAGTCCAGGATGATCTCATAATGTCTTTTCTCGTACTCGGAGCTAGTCAACGTCTAAGTGTGCAAGATCAATCAATACCCAGGTCTGGGAATAATGTGATGAACACTTTCCTTTAAAATATGATACATCAAAAGTTCAATGTCGAGGGCTTCTACATCTATGTTGCAGACACGCAAGACAAAGACAGCAGGTACATCCTTGAAAAAGCGTTAGTGATGGCCATCGTTACATGGGTCAACTTACTTCCGCAACATCCGCAGACATAAATATATCTCGGACGGGTTCAATACTACGATGAGAGCAACGGTTCATCAGGTCAAGGAATTCTCGGTGTTCTGAACTTGGGAGGACAGAGAGACGCGGGATTTCGGGAGCTTCCTGGAGCTCGACGAGAAGGTTGCATAGTTGATCCCATGCGCGTTTGGCACCCATCGTCACGGAATCGTCCTCATTATTTGGCTTCACATAGCTGAGCAACTCCTTGCCGATCTTGTCTGCATGTTTGTCTAGGAAACGATGCAGCACTATCGTATCCGTGTCGTCTGCAGTGGTACCCAACCATTCACCGCCATCCTCGTCAGCTGTTGTCGCGGAGTATTTCTGCATAGACAAGGTTGGTGTCAATTTTCGGTTACGTGTACGTTGGAATTACCCACATTGACTTCGCTGAGGAATCGTGTGACGTGCGTGATGTTCGCCTTCAAAAACTCATTCAAGCAGACCATGTGTGCCTCTTTCGCAAAGAAAATATTGTTGGCCAAATTTTGCATGACTTTAGCAATGATCATGAGGCCTCGACGGATAACTCCATCGTCTTTCGGCACCTCAACATCGACTATCTCCGGAGCAACGACAGCAGGAGAAATGAAACTAATGTAGAAATGAATTTTCGTCGTGTTCGTATAGATTGTACTTGCCGAAGGAAAATGAACGCGCCCAGTGCAGCGAATTTCGATTCAGGCCAAACTTGATAACTGTCGAGTGTGAGATGACATAGTACTGGACAGGTAACGATCCTTACACTGCTCTCGCTAAATGAGCACACACCTCACGAAACATGCTTCAAGGGAATGAGTAAAAACTTCAGGGAGTCGCAAGTATACTCACGGCGGGAGGGCGGGAACCGAGGAACCTGTGATCTCGAGGAAGGACGACGCGATAAACTCGACGTCTCGCTGGTTCTGTTCCAACTTGTGCTTGGGAGTTTTTGCCGGGTCTAAATCATAGGCACGACCCAGAGGCATTGATGCCATGGTCTTGATCAAGGGCACAATTAGACTGCGCAGATAATTATAACCGTGTATCCTGGCGAAGGCAGACAAGAATCTTGTGCAGGTTGAGTTGCTTCGAAACAGGTCCGCATCGCTCGCTGTAGGTGATGTCAATTTAAGCAAGTTTCGTGAAGTGAGATGTTACCTGTGTGCGCTATCTCACGGTCGATCATGGTCTTGAGCAGTGCTACCAAAGAGGCCCGGGTGTCAAAGATATTCATGAGCACCGAGATCATCATGTCAACCTCGTTAGCCGGACAGCACTCGCATATCACCATGGCAAGGACCATCTATGTGTACATAAGCAAAATTTCTTCGAACAACACAGATAATCCGTACATCGGACCCTCTGACTAACTACAAAGAAAGCTGTCAGCTCGTGGTTGAGCACCCTAGCAAGTGATCATACCTCCCGTAGTTGGTTCCGACGAGCTTGTAGTTCCGGATTACGTTGAGGTTCGAACTTCGTGCCTTTGCCCAGTACACGAGCAAAGACGTGAACAAATATCGTCCGTTTCCTGAGATCTGAATCATAGGCCAATGCGATACAATGCTTCACACCGTTCTCAGAGTTGGCCACCACTAGATGGGAAAGTCCGGTTATGACCAGCTCTCGCACGTCGACTTCTTTCTGGGACGTTAATATCCTCTGGGTGATTGGTGAAGCAGGCGTTAAAAATAGCAGGATACGTGCATTACCTTATGCACCGAAGGAATGTCGGATGTTGAGTCGGATGTCTAGGACCATAATGAGGGAATGAAGGAAACCCAGGAAAGAAAAACGCACAAGTTGTTCTGAGCGACAAATATCGAGTGCTCTGAGAAGCACATGAGAGTACCTTATGAACAGACGCGAGACTGCGTGGCACGAGTCATCACCATCATGAGGTACGCTGGTATCGATGGATTGTAACTTAAGACGATCGAGGAGCTCGACGGCTGTCCGCAAGACGAATATATTGATGTCATACTGAAGCTGAATGGCATCAGGTTCCACATTCTAAAATTGATGTCTGTCAATACAGTTCTATTGATAGCCCGTGGCGAGAAACTCACCAGTAATGGATCTTGGAACCATTCCATAATCGTGTCCAAAATCCGGTTTCGTGACAAATCATCCCTACGAAGTGTCAAGGCATCCGTACGCTCGCAGACACTGCAAACCAAACTGCAGAACTTGACGCGAATGCGGTATGAAGCCGGATCATTGAACCTGGAAATAAACCCAACAAGCACATGAAGCAATGACCCAAGGTCTATGCTCAGTGCTTCGTCAGGTGGCACTTGTGCATTATCGACGAGAGATTTCAAAACGGATATAAGCTTTACAAGTAATCAGCATCCAAGGCAAGCAGAATCAATATTTCGTAACTAACCTGGTCAAGGAACAGACCATATTCATCTTTGAATTCTGGGCCAGCACCTTCAGTGATATTTCGGGTGATCCTGGTAGAGGATCGTTTAGGCTGAACGGTAACGAAGATAGATGGACTAACTCGTCGAGGTGCTTGAACAATCTCGCGAAGAGGCGAGGGCTGAGTTCTGAACCCAGCGCTTCCCTCGCCACTTCGCGCACACGGATGGTATCGTCGACAAGTGCAGCTGTCAGGGATTCGATGAAAATATTGACAAGCTCTCCAGGATCTCTCAGAACGCGCATCTCATCCGGAAGGAACTCTGCTGGAATGACGGCGGTCAGCGCATCAGGCTTGTGTTCGTCTTGAACGGTGGCGCCACCGAAAGCAGCCAAAAAGAGCGTAAGGTTCCGCCATTGGAAGAATTTCTCCTGTGTTGGACATTAGCATAAGTTGTATCGAATTGCGATACGCCGCACTTCAAGTAACAAATTCTGCTCTTGCTTGCTCAAGTATATCTCGTCGAAAGCAGCAATGGAAGCGAGAGGGTTTGGAACAACGAATTCCGAAAGTGCAATCCACCTCCAAAAGCACTCTTCCCACACAGCGATGTTGATAGGGGAGGTGTAGGCCACCAAGCGCAGCAACTTTCGTACACGTTTCTGTTCTCGAACGCGACCTTTCCCCGTGTTAGTTGGCGCTGCATTGGGGCCAGATGTAACTTACCGACAATGATGACACTTGGATCGCCTAGTTGCTCATATATTGGATTTCGTTTTGAGCGTTCCTCCTCCGTTAGGCCAAGGTTTACTGGAGCATCAGGATGACGTTCCGCCTGCGCGATAAGACGAAGACCCTGTGCCGCAAGCTGCGAGACCTCACTGTTCACGGAAGTAAGCGAGACGAGGGAAGAGATCTCGCTTAGAGCGAAGGCTGGGACACGGTCAGGATTAAATTGTAGCCGTTTTGCATGATCACCCTATACATCGCATGAGCAACACAAGGTCAATGAGAGCGATAGGTACACGCCTGGCTTTTCCTATGGTACGTCTCTATAACCTGATGACACACAGATATCCAAAGTCTTTGGCTATCGGGCTCAAGTCTAGTCATGAGAAGCTTCTTTGACTGACATAAAAGTGCGGTAGCGCTTTGGAAAAATCAGACCAGGAATGTAGTGTGAACGCTGACAAACCACTTACAGACTTTGCTTTAAGCGGTCCTCGAAGTACGCGTAATCAGGATCCTCGGGGGACATTCTGAAAAACATATCCACAAGACACTGGAAAGTTGTTGCCGCAGAAATCTTAACCGAGGTATCTGCCTCAGAATCCCAAATACGCGTGAATGTGATACTCCACTGGAGCGAGTCCTCTTCATCTACCGGAAGCATGGAGTAACTAAAGTCTGCGCGCCAAAGCGCCAAGATAGCTAGAAGCAAGAGGTCCTTGTCCGTCAGAGTTTCCGACGTAAAGCGCTTAGCTTTGGGTCGCGTCGCTGCTCTCCTGATGTTGCCGTCCGTGTCGATCTCACTACGGCGCATCGAGGCAGTCTATCCGAACACGTGAGTGACGACAGTATGAAGAAGCTAAATTGATGGTACCTCATAAATCTTTCTGGACCTCAATGCAATAATTCTTCGGAGATTCACCATTGAAGGCTGCCATGGAAGACGAGCCGCCTAGAACACAATATGAAATCTATCTACATTATTTTGATGAGAAATACCTCTGAAGCAAGGATTGATGCAGCTTTGATCGCACAAATCTTGATAGCGTCCGCGCGCTCAGGTTCCAGACATGCTTCGAAAAGAGGGACTGAGTCTTTATCTGGGAGGAAACGAAATACTGCCACGAGGGCTTCTGCATAGGTTCCAATGTCGATTTCATCGAATGAATCCCAGAATGGCTTTTGCTTCACGCCAGCCAATATAGCCATCTACAAAGCCTATAAGCCGCGCACCACGCCTTCATTGCGCAGATCATACCTTGATCTCATGCGCGATATCCGAAGCGAGGTGTCTCAGGGGTAACTCACCCTCCGGCGAGATTCTGAAACCTGCACGACACATGTCGATAGCACAGACAAATGCTACATCCCACAACTTTGAATGGGTATTCACATGACGTACAAGGTCTTCCACAAACCGGACATCCTGCTGAGCTGGTTGAGCAATTAATCCATACGCAACAAAAGCGAACTTACCTTGCGATGGGACGAAGACTTTTGGAGCTGCATGAAATTTGCAGTGCGAGAATGGGTGTCGATTTGATAATCGGTAGTCAGCCGGTCAGTCCACAGAGAGGAAAGGATGGTTAAGGTGGGCCAGAGAGCTCGCTCTCGGCCTGGCTCATTGGCGATGTAGAGGAGATCAAAGACCCGTTCGGGTGACCCTTCAAGTCTCCCTCGCGTACGGACAGCTTCGTTGTATTCCTGGGGATAAAGTTCTACCCAATTCCACAAGGCCATGCGAAGAGGAATTGCGACCGCGGCCTGGGCCTGTTTTTTCATGTTTACGAGAAGAGACGACAACTCGTGAAGTACCTGAACAAGACGCGACCTATCCATGGCACTGTGAGTCATAAGCAATAAATCGACGGTATCTGGATTGTCTTCGGCTGTGTTGGCGAGATAGTGAATTTTCGTGCGAATGCGATGGAAAACTACCATCCAATTTGAAGCAGATAGGCAATACACAATACGACCAGCGAACTTGCTTATGAGAATGTTGAGGGCCATGGTCGATTTGACAAGGGCCATGTGAGTACGCTCGAAATGAAAAGCGCGGTTGAGCTGGCCCTGTCCAGAAGCAGTGCCTGAAGACTGGAAGGAGTTTGCAGAGGGCTTAAATCTAAGAAGAGGTTTTGATGCTTGGGAGATATGTGGAGGTAAAGGGGGACCGTCATATGGATGGTCGCCCAAAATGGGAATAGGTATGTCAACAGACTCGAAGTCGTGGATGGAAGAATCAGGGGCGAGGTTGGAAGAAGACATGAGTCGGCTCTCCGGTGGGGCAGTTTGACGAAGATAGAGGACCATGACGCTTAAGACATAGCGTGCACAGTTGTCGTCGAGAGGTTCAATCTCTACCCAAGGGAGAGGCGGGGTAGAGGATGAAAATTCCGAGGAAGGTTTGTGTGTACTCCTAGGGTGCCGCGTGCTGGATGAAGGGACAGATGGATTGTTGTTCGCAGCGATTGAGTTCGGCATGCTTGCACGTGAACCGGATCGGGGGTGGTCATCTTTCCGAGGGGTCCATCTGGAAGACATGGAGACGGACAAAATCTTGAGAATAAATAACTGCGACTGCAGTGCTTCTATAGTCATCGCACCCGTTGTGTCGATTTGCTATTTGAGTGTAAGTGAACAAAGAGTGAGGAAGGGAAGGTGACGGACCTTTGCGAGTCGTTCGAGGAGCTCGCAGAGAGACCAGGCGATGATATCAAGGGAATCATAAGCAAGCTCGACAAGGGCGTCGACGGCACCCTGGGTTGCTGGATCGCCCTCGAGTACATCCAATGCAAAACCAGAGTTGACGGGGAGCTAGAAGGAATAGTTGCGGGGAGGAGAAGACGCGTGAAGAAGAGGACAGACCTTGTTCTTTATTCTGTTGATGATCGCCTGTACGTTTTTCTGCTGGGGGGTTGCTGAGGCGGCCGAGTAGGCGACCGAGGGGGGTTGCGCGAGGCCATTTCCGAGCGCATGGTGAGAATCGTTGCTTCTGTGGGCTCTCGCGGAAGCGTGCCCAGTGGACGCAGAGGCTCTGCGAATGGGCATCGGGAGACAAGAGGTGGACTGCTTATGTAATAAACGAATAATCAGTACTTGTGTCGTAGTCCTAGCAGTGGTAATGGTCGATGCACTGGAGCGAACTCATCACACAGCCACGGTGGTGGGACCGATATGGACCCACAAAAGGCAATCTCTCGAGTGCACAGGTAAGTGCTACGTCGATCCCACTGGACCGACGGTGCCGGTACCAATGCCACCACCCGCATTGTTCTCCATTCCGGGTGAATTGCGGTGCGTGTCCTGGCTATTGTCTGTTGCATTAAGCCAACTCTGTGTACGATCCTCTGGGGATGCAAGCATGCCATGTGCATGACGCTGTCCGCATGCCAGCGGGTAAGATCACCGTCCGACACTCCAGTAGTGAGGATTGTCAGAGTGACGGTTGTTTCCCAACTCCGACAACGACACACTCTCCGCGAGGGACGTATATTGTCTCTCATTGATTTATTTTATATATTTTCCGTTTCAATCCCCCTCTTCCCTCCCTGCTCCTCTTATCTTAGCCCCCGTCTAAATCGATCTCGTTCGCATTGCTATCGCCATTTTCTGTTTTCTTCCTCTTCTTCAGACTCGCTTTCGTGCTCTAGTTACTCGTTTCTTTCTTCCTGATTTTCAAGCGGGTTCCCTCGATTCCCTTGTCGATTTAGATCGGTCTCGCTCAGTGTCACCCCTCCACCTCCGCCACCCACTCAGTGCCATTAGATCGACACCTCACCGTATCATATCTTGCCAGTTCGGCCATTTCGGCAAGTCCCTGATACGGAATGCATATGCAGGACAAGGAATTCAACTCTCCCCCAACCCATGCCGACGGTTGGTTCGCTTTATCCAACCGACATCCGCCTTCTTTCTCCGCTCCCCATCTCTCTTCTTCCAACCATCACCGCTCCCCTCCTGTGCTTACACCTCCCGCCACTCTCTCCACTAGTTCGGCCTATCCCAGCCCTCAGGCTTCTTCGGACGTCGAACCGCGCGACCTGTCGCTCTTCCGTTCATCTGTTCACCCTTCTCGTGACCATCAGTCCGCTGTCTCAGGTGCCCTTTCCCCGCCGAGCAATTCCAACTCTGTTCTCAGTTCAACCCTCTGTTGGAGTAATCTCGAACCCTGGATGGACGAAGAATACGCAAAACAGGTTTGTAGCTTGATGGGTTGGGACCCTGTCGGCATCAGGGTACCCAACAGTCTTCCCGACACTTCCGGTCAATCAACCAACAACCCGGGATACTGTTTCTTGACCTTCCCATCTCCTTCTGTCGCCGCATCGGTACTCAGTCAGGTTAACGGCAACGGCGGCGCCCCTCCCGTCACAATGCCCAACTCGAACAAACCCTTTGTACTTAATTGGGCATCCGCCATTCCTAGTTCCATCACGTCTGCTCTTTCTGCTCCAAACGTAGTCCTACCTCCTGCGCAACCACAGTTCCCAAAGGAGTACAGTATATTTGTTGGCGACCTCGCACCTGAAACATCAAACTCTGACCTGGTGGCGGTATTTCGGAATCCTGTCCTTGGTTTACGGAACGATCGTGAACCCAAGTTCATCCGCCCTTTCCTTAGCTGCAAGAGCGCGAAGATCATGCTCGATCCAGTAACCGGTGTGTCTAGGGGATATGGTTTTGTCAGGTGAGCAGAAAATGTCGTCTTTTAATTGCCTACAGCTGACAGTATCCACTCTAGGTTCACCGACGAAACAGATCAACAGCGTGCCCTCATTGAGATGCACGGCTTGTATTGCCTTTCTCGTCCAAGTACGCTTTTCCCCTTGATGTGCGATCCTTACTCTTGATGCTACACTCTCAGTGAGGATTTCACCTGCAACAGCAAAGTTTAAACCGCACCATGCTTCTCTGGACATTCCATTAGTTCAGTTCCCTGTTAATGCCCGCACAGTGGATTCAAGAGACAGCAACTTGACAATATCGATGCCATTACCGAACAGTAACCAAGTAAGAAGCGTCTCCTCCCCAATAGCCTCCTCGAGAAGTGTTGGGCCTACCTCTTCAACAACTCCGGTCGGAACCTCCGGTTCTGGATCATCACTCACTACAAGTGGCTCGGGATCTATTCCCTCTCTCGGGTCTGTATCGAGCACGAGCGTTTCGTCTGGTGCTCTTACCCCCGTATCTTCGGATGATATGGTCAATCTCGGTCCGAATTTGGTTGCGCAAGTCACACAATATGGTTCGGCGACCAAGGGAAACAACACTGCCGGTATTTCATCGATTACCTCGGGTGTTGCGCAAGACTCTCATGAGGGTGCATTACCGCGTTACATGATCTCAGAAGAATCATGGAAGCACCACGCTCAAGCACGTGCAATTCTCGGGAACCTAATCGGACCTAACGGCGAGCAGCTCACATCTACCGATCCGTACAACACAACCGTATTTGTCGGAGGCTTATCCCCTCTAATCTCTGAAGAGACATTGCGAACCTTCTTTGCACCGTTCGGAGATATCCACTATGTGGGATGATCCACTTTTCGATCCCTTTTCTGTCCGCTAATGTGACATTCCAGGTCAAAGTACCTGTCGGAAAGCACTGTGGTTTCGTGCAGTTCGTTCGCAAGGCAGACGCAGAGAGGGCCATTGAGAAGATGCAAGGCTTCCCAATTGGTGGTAGCAGGATTCGTCTGAGCTGGGGGAGGAGTCAATGTATGTATCCACTTTTACCTGTTGTTGTTGTCGTTAATTATCTTTTCAGATAAAGCAGCACAGGCAGCGGCACAGGCAGCACAGGCGGCTGCTTATCAGGCACAATTCCAGGCGCAGGTGGCTTCCACTCAAGTATCACTATCACCCGAACAGGCTCTTCAACTCCTCCAGAAACTTGGAGTTCATGGGACAAATGGAGTTGGCAGCCCAGATACGCCTACGACAACCGACTCCGGCTTTGTGGGGAACGCAACGTCTGATGAAAAGTTTCGGATGTCCCTGACGAATCAAATTCGTGGCGATCCTACTGCGGTGTATGATACTTATGCAACCTCCTTTTCAGCGCGCTCGCCACTGGGCCCGGAAGCAACGAATCTCCACCATCACGCCAGATCACATCTTCGTACATCTTTCTCGCCTTTCTCGCCCGATCCCAATGCCTACACGCTCGACGGTCGCAGAAGGGGCTCAGTTGACTTGATAACCGCAGATTCGTTATCACAGACTTTGAACCCGGTCCCTCCTAGGTTCGATTCTGGTGTGCTGGATGGAAATCCGATTGCTGAACGTCCCAATTGTTCACTCCGGACTTCCAGCGCCTATCACCAATATGGCGCATATTTCGACAGCTCGATTCCGTCTATTGAACCCAGCCGTCCCAGCGCCCGCCAAGAGCCAGTCTCTCGACCAACTTCTAGTCAGACTTCCTCTCAGGGACACTCTAATCGCCACGATGCTCACGAAGAGCAAGATCCTATTCACGACCTTAACGGTACGCTGGCGAGCCTTGACTTGGACTCCAGGAACCCATGGAGACCCACGGGCAGACCCGCTGAGCATAACACTTCTTGCTGAACACCTTAACGCTTCTCCGTCCAAGTACCTAATGTTTCTTGCCATGTTCTATCTCGACTTCGTTTTACAGTTACTTTCCCGTTCTCTTTGAGAGTGCTAGTTTTGTTTTTCGAGTCCACTCTACCGAGCTTCCTGAACCCACAAACTAACTATTAACACATTGGATTATCTATTGGGTTTTGCTCTTGTTACCCCTGATCGCTCTCGACATGCGCACTCGTATACAACGTTTTGTCTTGTCTCTGTCGTCAGTTTATTTCGTTTGTTCTTGTTTTGTGTTCCTGCAGTGCTGCTCATTCTCGAGCTCTGGCAAAACGCACGGAATCAAATAGCTTGATATGATTCTTGCAATTGGTTATTGTACCCTGCGTTCCTCGTTCTTATATCGGTTTATACTATCCTTTTCAGCCTATTCAAACTTGTCTTCACGAATCAAAAACTAAATTCATTGGTATGTAAAGTACGAACATGAAAGTATAGACATAGGTCAACACCAATACAAATACAACCTAGTGGTTAAAAAAGCACACGAGTCTGTCAGCAGAGAAAAGAAGAGGGTAACATACTCGCAACACTTTGGGCACGTCCGGGGAGGAATTAATGGATGGCGGAGATCAGAATACCAGATCATACGGCTTATATCTCTGAAGCGCTATTCAGAAGAGCAACGCGGCCAGCTACGCCGAGACCCTCGCCGCTCTCGTCTCCCAAGATGCCGCCAGACCCGGAAGCGATTTGGTTACTACTCGTCACCTGGCCGACGACCTCACTCTGAAGCTGCATTGGTACAAAGACGACCTTTGAATTCGCAGACCGTGCCATTTGTTGCAACGCCTCGAGCTGACGGATCTGCATGGCGGCAGGAGAAGCCAAGATATCGGCAGCCTGACGCATGAGTCGCGCGGAATCGACCTCAGCACGTGCAGCAATGACTTTCGACTCTCCGAGACGCTTTTGCTGAGCGGCAGAGGACAGGGAGGCCGAGACCTCGGGGCTGAAGATGATGTCTTTGATGAGGATGCCTTCGATGGCGACACCCCACTTGTCGGCGACATCACCAACGATCTCTGCGATTTCAAAAGCGATCGCATCGCGCTCCGTGACCACACTTTGCACCGCACGAGCACCGACCACGTGACGCAAAGTCGTCTGGGCACGCTCAATGAGCGCCTGACGGAGATCAGTGATACCAAATGCAGCACGGTACGGGTTTGTGATTTGGAAATAGATCACAGAGTCACTGAATCCAAGATTAGCACAAATTGTTCACGTGGGAGACGGGAAACGCACATCTCGACATTGACATTGTCGCGTGTGATGACTGTCTGCCTGCCGATGGGACTGATTTGTATTTTCACATCCACAATTCGCAAGGCTTCCGTGCAGACGTTAACTTGCACGAGACCGGGATCCACAGACTTGTAAAATTGGCCAAAGCGTGTGACCAGGCCAACCGAACCTTGGAGCGATGTAAGACGACAACATGAGGCGATAAAGTAAGAAGCACCTTACCCTGTTGGACGTTGCGGAAGGGGTTCGGAAGAGGACAGCATGGGATAGCACCACAGAATCCAACGGCAGTACCAAGGCCTTGAAGGCACGAACCATATATACCATGGGTTACCTAGATGCATGAGCACAGGAAGTAGCGACAACGGTGCCCGGCGGCAAGCGTACCTCGCCAGTGCCCAGATCCTGTGAGTACGAAGGCTTTGACCGCGATATCAGTCCAGCGCTTGGAAATGAATGCGATAGTCTCACCTGCATTTCGCTGCGTTTGAGGGGCTGCACATTGATCATGTGGGCCTTACCCTGTGCGGCATGATGTTTCGAAACGCTGTGTTCTTCTGTAACTGCGGAGGTTGAGCCTCCTTGCATGGTAACGAAAGCAAAGGGGTAACCTACCATGAGGAGCGTTATGGTCGACCACGTTCCCACGGAATGACTCGCTCGGAGAAGGAATACGGTCCTTGCGATCTGCTCCGTTGAGGTTGGACATTTTTGTTGCTGCTCCCTGGAAGAACGTTGACGACTTATAACCAACGACCGTCTGGTGAGAAAATTCAGCGACCGCAGCAGATGGTTTTACTGGAACCGGGTCTCAGCTGACTTGTTGCACTGCCAAGGTACCGGAATGGTGGCAAAGTACTGGCTCATGAAGGCTGAGCCAAATTCACGCGTTGTCAAAGGCAAAGATGTCAAGGCACACAATTCTCCCACTTCACCACGCCCCGCTGACCATCCTTGCTGTAGTACAGTTCAGCATCGACGACTTCGAATCAGTGGGATCCACTCCTTGGGAAGGTGTGCGCAACTATGAGGCAAGAAATCTCATGAAGGAAATGGTTCTCGGAGACAAGGTCAGCTAGTACCACAATGGACGGTCTCTGTTAACCATGAAGTTCGCACAGGTTCTATTCTACCACTCCAACTGCAAGAACCCAGGTTAGTAAATAACCCCTGTGTGCATCAAGTTCAAATTTATCTCATGTGGAAACATACTAGGCATCGCTGGATTTGCTGAGGTATGTTGCGTACCGATCTCCGCAGCTAGCTCAAGCCGTAAGTTCTAGGTTTCCAGAGAAGCTTACCCAGATTGTATGCCCGCCGCGAATTCTAGATTTCTGTCGCCACTAACGCCCCGATGAGTAGACACCGCATGGGACAGGTATGTACGGATTTTCGGCGCATTCTTCCCGAGAGTAACTGCGCAAGCCAGCGCGCATCCGTATTTTGACGAGGTGAGGAGTTTACGCGACGGGAAAAGTCCCCGCTCACCAGAATCGCAATTTCCATCTAGAAGTCGGACAAGGACACCCCAAGGTGGTTCATGGTGGACGCGAAGTTTATAGCACGGGCGCAGCACTTTGTCCCGTTATCCTTGCTCCGTCACCTTGGAGATCTTCCCGCCGCTAAGCTTCCCGAAACAATTGGTTATGTTGGGGAGGGCGGTATTAATGCGATCAAAGGTACCGTACCCAGTTCTGCGGCGGGTTCCTAAAACTGACGTCTCAAAGCCATGCCTCTGATCACTCGCGGCCGCCTCAGTGTGCAAAGGGTGTCTGCGGAGTGTTGGGATGTCATCCATTCGATGGCAGACAAAGGTGGCTGGGACAATATGTCTTTTGAGAAGAAGAAAGCGACCAAGGCAAGCCGTCAGACGACAACGCACGTGAAGAAAAGAAGGGCATCAGCATCTCCCTCTCCAGAAGATGAGGATCTGGTGCCTCGCCGTAAATCCATGCGAAGCAAAAGGTAGTATGTCTAGTCTAGCCTGCTTTGGACTCGTCCAGAAAAGAGTGCCTTGGATGTCTAGTTGAGAAAATTAATACTAGCTTTTGATGACTTATGCTGTGTAGCTGAGTAGGAAACTCACCATTTTCCCACCTCTCTCCCCAACAGCCAGACCACGCTGGGTGAGCCCCATCGACAATCTTCACCCTAAGCTACCACCTGCTAGATGTCTCTCCTTGCTTTCGTTGTGAAGCCTATAGCCTACATCTCTCTCCCGATTCTTTTTTTCCGTTCCATCGCAAACACATCTCCAGTGGGTCGTTATTACTGGCGAGTCAGCATCTTCTTGGGCAGTCTTGCTGTCGTGTCGGCATGGGGAGTTGTCGTGGCAGTCGGTATGAGCCTCGTCGGTCGCAGGCACGATGTCAACTATGTCGTCGGACGAACCTTTTATGAACTGGTTAGTCGTGCCCTCGAATTGAAGGTGGAGGTAGAGGGCGAGGAACATCTACAAACAAGACCTGCTGTCATGGTCGGCAATCACCAGAGCATGCTTGATATTTTGTACCTCGCGAGGTCAGCGCTCTGTTTTTTTTTTTCCGTTGTCATGCCTTCTCAATCAGGTATTGGTCTGGCCTGCGTTCGTTCATTGATGTTCGTACAGAATGTTCCCCCAAAAGGCATCCATCATGGCTAAGCGGGAGCTCCAGTGGTCGCCTCTCGGCCCATGGATGTGCATGTCGGGTGCGATTTTCATCGATCGCGGAAACAGTACCAAAGCACACATGTCTCTGGAAGCTGCGGGCGAAGAGATGAAACGGGAAGGTATTTCCCTGATGATGTACCCGGAAGGGACACGACATAACGAAGAAGTGCCTACCCTATTACCATTTAAAAAAGGCGCATTCCATCTTGCCATCCAGGCTGGTCTACCAGTCATCCCTGTGGTTTGTGAGAACTACTGGAGATTGTACCACAATGGGATATTCGGGACAGGGGTTATCAAGGTTCGAGGTTAGTCAACGTGTTGTTCTGTCGACTTTTTCATCAATCCGATCTCGACAGTTCTTCCACCGACCTACACAGTCGGCATGACGGTCGCGGATGTTGCCGACCTTGTGACGCACACACGGGAGAAAATGCTTGCCACCCTGCGTGACATCTCTATGAAAGTAGAGAACGAAAAAGACGACAAGCCAAATGATCTACCCGAATCGACGCCAGGACCACAATCAACTGGGACATCATCTTTGCCAACCGTAACGGACGATGTCATTCCTAGCATTCCAGCAACACCCAGCGAAGGGACGCCTAGTGAAGCAAGTGAAGCATCCAGGTCCGTCCAGAGCCTGCGGCCGGATGGAAGCGTTAGCGAGTATGGGGAGACAGATGACGAAGGCGTGGTCCACATCAGGAGACCTATTCAGTGACATCTTTGGTGATGATTTTGTTCGTAACCCTCCAATAATGTCAGCTTTAATACCCTTCTTAGTCACTGGGACGGAGACGTACTTAATACGCGTACATACGTTGGATGGTCCTAAATATTTATTGGCAATACCAAGCAATTTTCGATCTCATAGGATGCGCTGGATCGCCCGCACCGTATGATGTGAGTGGGCCTCACTCATCAATTGCTGATGCATAAAGGAAAGTGGATAAATGTAAAATTGTTTATTCGCCTCAGGAAGTACAGGCGTACATCCCGTAGGGAGGATGGCCTATCCACATCCATTGCAGTGCTGACTCGTCTCTAGGTAGTCCACGTTTCGTCCATCCGGCCATGTCTCGCGCCATATTGACGTTCCGATCCAAGAGTTGGCCCACCTACACTCCCTTCCAGGACGAATATCTCGACACTACGTTCATTTCGTTAACACAGTCATTTTGTTTCGTCTTTGTTCTGGCCGTTGTCCTGGCTATCCAGCATGTATCTGTATCGGACCTCGTGTTGATAATCTTGAGCAGATCATCCAAGTCTTCGGAATCCCTCAGGTTACCATGGACCTTGGTATTGCGACTAATGACCAGAAGTCAATGTGTATTTGGTACGATACGAATCGCAATATTTACCAGAGAACGAAGTTATCAATCGATCACTAGCACCAGTGCGATTGCGCAGTTGCGTGGTGAACAACTTGATCTCGCCCTGATTGGCCCGCATCGGGTCGAACGGGCTTTACTCCATGTTGGCGATCCAGAGGCTGGTTGCAAAATATAATTGTATTCTGTTACAGGAACACATTCGGGTTGATTCTGTCCGGAAATATTTAGCATCTGCCCTGGATTTGTCAAAAGCTGTTGAGGCTCACCGGCACCTCGCGTCGCTGAATTGTGTGAGCTTCGCTTACACAAACGACCCCAGACGTTACGAAAACTCGGAGCATTTCCGAATTTTTTTCTGGTTTGTTGCGGAGGTAGGGGGTGCTCGGGAAGCATTTGGTCACAATTTCGGTAAATTGCTTTCCACAACGTTCTCAGCCACCACGAGTCGAATACATAAACTCCTCGGACTGGAAGTTTCAAATTTTCACCCTTCCTTCCCGCTCCTCTCTGGGGTACCGTCCTATTACCCTTTCTATTAGCTGGAGTGGCCAATGACACTTACGATCTTACCTGGCATGTGTTCGTTGTCTTTGACCGTTGTTCGTGTCGCTAAGACTGTGTGATTCAGAATGTTGGGGTCATCGCGGTGTATGTAGTTCGGAGGCAAAATGGCAGTAACCCAGTCAACCCTCTCCTACAGGCCTCTGCATCATATCCCGAGAATACGCTCGCTAGCTTTGAAGCTGCCATACGAGATGGGGCTGAAGGCATCGAGAGCGGTATTTAATCGCCTTGCTTGATGGTCTTATCCATAACATGTGTCCCAGACGTCCATGTCTCGGCGGACGATGTGGTAGTCATGTTTCATGACCCTGGTGAGTGGCAATGATCCTCCTTGCCTCTTTGGGTAACACGTTGAAACGTGCGCAAAATGAAGCTCTTGAGAGGACAACGGATTCGAAAGGTAATTCTTGCACCATGAGAGAACGTTCGATGAGTAACCAATGGAGTTCGAACGTTCAGGTTTAATTCGAGAGCGGAAATGGTACGGCGAAGACGGTATGCAGCATCTCCGCACCAGGAAGGAACCCAAACAATCCATACCCACGTTCGCGGAGACTATTACACTGCTGATGAAGGTAAGCCCATTACGGCTTACAGCATCAGTGCAGTCACAGATTAAGTAATTTTAGCCTGAGAACCAGCATGTGAGGTTTAACGTCGATGTCAAAGTGCAGAACGATCCAGACCGTCTTTTTCGACTAATGCACGGCATCATTTCGAAGGAACCAGAATGGGAAACCAAGCTTGCGCCACGTATCTTGCTTGGACTTTGGCATCCACGTTTCGTGGCCTACGCGAAAGTGAGGCTACCTTATTGCCGCCGGTCCCACATCGGTGATAGCACTACTTTGGCACGCGAGTACTTTTGGGATGATGTGGAGGTGTTTTCGATGGCGTTCTCTACATTAGTGGGAAGTGACGGCTTGAAGTGAGTGGGGTGTCATCCAACCTGGTCTATACTCACATTGTGCTTCCTCAGCTTCCGCCAAGAGTGCAAAGCTGCAGGAAAGAAGCTCATGGTATGGACGGTGAACGAGCCAGAGCGTATGATAGAGGTCAGTGGCCGCTATTTCGCATTTTGGTCTAATAGGATTGACTCCGAGTCTTGGGTCAAGTGTGTGCGTTGGGGAGCGGACGTTATCTTGACTGACGTGACGAAAAAATGGTTGGACCTGCGAGAGGCCCTGAGAGGTACGGTCCCTGCCGCCTGAATTCCCTTTGTTGTGTTGAGTTGATTATTCTTAGCCGACTATGACACTACCCTCGCTCAACATAGTCGCTGGTTCCTTTGGACGACATGGAAATTCTACCTGCCGGGCGTGATACAACATCGGAACACCAAGTACATCCTGGAGAAGGTGGCTGGTCCCTTTGACAAATTTTTGCTGCCGGAGCCGATTGGGCTTGACGGAGTTCCTGTCTGAGGCCTGAGGCTTGCAAGTTTCCCAACTTGAATCCATTGACGGATATCCATTGTTTTTAGATGACCTGATTCACGCGTTGAGTACGACGAAGTAGATGCGATTGTCATGCATTGGTCTTGTGGTTTGAGCAACGTTGAAAACATTGTACCAAGATACCTCCGTGCTATAATTAAAATTGATGTCCAAAAATAACGTATGAGTCATGCTTAGTCATTGAAACGCTCCTTGCTGTCGCTCCTGTGAGGGTGCGTGCATCTCCGTCACATCACATTTCTCTCTTTGGCCCTGACCTAACCCGCGTATTTACTTAGCTGGGCCTCACGGTAGTTCTGACTCCTGACTCGAGTCAAGGCCACAGTCGTCGCAATGATGCATTCTACCTACTACCATCCAAACAACGACCATCGCAGAACTCACCGCAAACGATTTTCAGCGTCAAAATTATCCTCGGAAACCATCCAAACCCTCCCCGAGTATTCATCACCACCTCGTTGGAGCAGGACCTGTGGCCCATTCCCATTCCCACTCGCAGAAGCCGAGTCCGACCGACCCCCCGATTATCCAGAAACTGCAGACGAGGCAGATGCTGATACGGAATGTGACCAAGAAGAGGGCGTCGTTGATGCACAACACCATCTAGTTCACTCACTCCCTCGAAGGTTGCCCGCATATATTCGCAGACGCAAGCGGGTTGCTGCGGTAGACTCCGATCCTTTTCTTGACACACTACTTGAACGCAGTGTGCACGCGCTCGAAATGTCCAACGCTCTGCTTCGCACCACTGTGTCCGCACAGTCCAGTCTCTCAACCCTCTTTTCCTCTGAAAACGAATCCGATCGTTTCTTGGCAGTGCGTGCCCGGAATTTGTCTACCCGGATCAGGGTCAACAGTGGGGTACATGAAACGTGGATGGAACACCTGGAGGAAATATCACAAGGGGTTGATAAGTTGTTTGTAGATGAAGGGAAAAGTCACTCGGAGGAGGGGGCTGTGAGCCGAAGCTTACCCACTACGAGTGTGCCAGATCTGCGGCATCGAAGAAGACCATCAATTCTGGAGTTGAATGGGTCTTCGAATTCTCATCTCCAGTATTCGCATCCTACTCGTGACGCACTGGTTGCACCTGCTCCAAGAGCGCTTACACAGTATGTCGAGTCCACCTCAGATCCTCAGTTGATAACACTGCCTTCTACGTTGGGGTTGCGGGCATCCGGCTCTTCTCACTCGGTTCAATCCGGGAACTATTTACACGCGCATCGTCAAGAGATACCGACCCCAGCCACGTTGCCCGAGACACAGCCAGAGAGCACCACTCCTGCCTACCATCTTCTGTCGAATCTTGTCAAACGTTCGGCATCTCTTACACCTCCATCATCTGTTCGGCCGTTGCGCTCTCGTGACCGGTGTGCATCCGTCAGCCCCACGAGTTCAGCACGACGCCCGAAACATTTATTTTTACCCTCCTCTGCGCGAACTTCATACGCTTCTCCAGACCGCAATCGATCTGGAACACCCGCCAAGACATCGAGACCTCGCTCAGAGACGCCCCGTTTGTCTTCCATTCCTCCGACCGCAGTGCGTACGGTACTTAGTGATGACGAACCCTCGCCCTCGTCGTCAGAATCTTCCGACCGCCCGACGGGCTATCGAACTGTCCAGTCGTTGCGTAAAATTCTTGACGTCCATTCCTCTTCGACATCCGTCAATACCCTTCACCGTAAAGATCCAAAACTCTATTGCGCCCCTGCTTTCCTTCCTGTCACCCCTGCCCCGGCTCCAGTTCAAGGCACATCGATGGCTACTGCGTCTATATCACGACTTTATACCAAGGGGCGCCATTCAATGTCTACTCGCCCTCCCTCGCCCCCTACACATTCCTCACTGAAGGTGCGCTCAGTACCTCCGACGCCTTCTCCGTCTCCGAGCACTTTGAGTCTGTCCGAAATGTTTGGAAATGGGGTGGCAAGAGTGATGGGAAGTGCACCCCCGTCAGGTGTGTCAACGCCGAAGCGTATTAGCTTTGCAGAGCTTCCGGAGTCACACTCCGGTTTGCGACCAGGCACGTCGAAGCTGAGGGATCGGAAGAGCAGAAAGAAGAACAAGCAGGGAAAGGTTGACGATAGAGAGGAAGCGGGTGGCTGGTTGAAGACTTTGTTACGTGGAGGGTTGTCTTCAGGGGGGTTGGGTGGTATGGGAAGATATGAAGAGAGGATGGAGGAACGGATGGCGAGGGGATGGGGGAGCAGACCTGGATATGGAACATTGGATGACTGGGCTGTATGAGACCGTCCACCCTCCTAGACAGATGTGGCAAGGTATGTAACTTATGGCGTGTATAAGGTGCTTCCATTATGTTTCACCAATCCGAGACTAAACAAACATAGAGACATATCGTTGGCGTGCATGGAAGTACATAGTAGTGCATAGTGCATAAAGACATATAAAGACATAGTACCGGCAGACTTTTCGTTCCCATTCCCTGAAAACAGCCTGGACCCCCGTTCTCATTCGCAGATTTGAATCGCTACATGTATGCGAGTCCAGCGGCAACCATAAGGCCGCCTATAACACCAGCGAGCATCACTTGAAAAAAACCTACCCCGCTTGTTGGCGGTTCTTCGAAGAACGTGCCGGGCATCCCTCCCTGCTGAGAGTCAATTGCGTACTTCAAGTCTTCGACGCGATCGCTGACGACAACCCAAACTGTGTCATCCGCCGTATCTGATGGCACTCTCGCCATCGCGCGATGAGCAAGGGGAGGGTTGATGATAGCGACATGCTTTCCCTCGCGCTGGGCGGTCCGCCTAACGTCGGCGAGGTCCTCGCGGGGTGTGCGGAAGACATTGAATAGAGGTGTGCTAGCACCCAGCGCAGTATTAAGGCTGATATCGGTGACGGGGGACTGAGAAAGGGGCGACCATGGACGAGGGGATAACGAGTTAGAATGGTGTGAGTACTCAAATTCCCCATTCTGGACGTCATCGTCAATATTTTTGGGCCAAGATGCAGAAAAATTTCCTTCCTCTTCCTCTTCTTCTTCCTCCTCCCGTATGAAGCTCGGAGTCTGGTGAGTCCCCCTCTGGCTCGGGGCGGGCTCAGTGACAAGTTCAGTCGGAGTAAGCGATCCGCGTTCCCCGTCGCTGGGGGTATACAGGCGCGTCTTACGAGGGGGAGAGACCCAGTTTGGATTCCTCCAGTGCCATCGTTCTCCTGGGGGTGGCTTAAAAACGGGTTTTTCACGGACAGGCGAGAAATCCGGGGATGATGGTAGGGAAGCATGAGATGGTCCACGCGGCGAGGCTGGAGGTGATGGGAACGGTGTGGAGTGACTCTTGCGGGTGCCTGAGATGGTTTCTGAGATTACTGACGTTTCTTCGGGACACACGAACAATCCGTTCTTCCGCCTGTGGCCCTGCATCGGCGACCCACATTTGTGACAATGAGGGCGTTTCCTAAGGCTGGTGGAGGTCGACATTCCGATTGCGTGAACTTGCCTGATTTGAGGGGGACCAGGGGTATAGACTTGTCTGACACAGTGCCAGTAAGCATAATTCACGTCAGATGCGAGTTCTACACGGAGATGGAGCACGTGGACTCACCAGCTACTATCGATGGCTTTGATGGCAGCGAGGGATCCTGAGGTATCTCAATCTTTAATTTATATTATGTCCACTTACCGGGGACTGCACCACGAAGCAACAAAGGGTCAAGAGAACAACTTCCAAATTCGGACAAGACGAGAAATAAGCGCGAGGTTGCGGTGGCGACCGAGACGGCCACTCCAGCAACTCCGAGTCGGAAGAGAACAATGCGTGTTGTATTTTGTGGCACTCGGACTTGGATGTGACGGGACATAACAAGATGTACAACGTTGGCGACTGGTACAAAAACAAGCAATACGCACTATCATCGCAATAAGTAACACTAAACATATTGCATATCATATTGGCATATCTTCGAAGTCTTGTCAGACTCCAAGACGTTTGCAAAATTATCAACGACAAGTGGATACTTCGTTAGTATGCCAGATCCTTCGAAGCACAATGACATCGATGCTACACGAGAAGTCAGGCAGCCAGGAGACGATACCGTGCAAGAACCGCTGCATAGTATCGAAAGAGGCTGCAGTACTTTCCTTACGAGTCGGAACTGCAACCACGACAACCTGCATTCATCTATTCAGTAGCGAAGCGGGCAAAATATCTATTTGTACAAACCGCAATGCACACATTCCACAATAGTATTCGCACGGATCTGAGCTTTGGGCACACGGCAGATGCAAGTTGAGCCTTGGTAATTCATGTCCTAAGTGCCGTTAGCCAGCAATTGAAGTGGACACGGAAATGGACTACCTTTGTCTGAATGCACCTCAAACAACATAGTTTTTCATATCCAGTCTTCTTCCACTTTGCAATCAAACTAATACAGTTTAGCGTTCGGTGCATAGGGGAGAAGAGAACCCACTTTGCGTCCGCATAGCCTTCCTTGAGGAGCCAGTCATATAGCTCCTTGGATACAGCCTCACGCTTGTAGTAAAGCTCGTAGATATATCGCGAACGAGTATGCGAGATACGCATGATGGGCCACAGCGACTCGGCTTTACGCTTGCCCTCATGAGACTCGTTTTCAGCATCTCTCATCTTCTTCGCGTAGTCATCCAGGACCTGAAACGAATGAGTGTCTGAGAACACGCATGTCGACAGGATGCGTACACTCTCAATATCTTCAAAACCTTCCGGGGGTTTTTTGGTTCTTGTGGTTCGTATTTTGGGCATTGGTAATGTCGTGGGAATTATCCAAGTATAATTTGAACGTTATCGCTTACGTGATGGTGCTAACACACCCCTGCATCGAACCAACAAACCTCGCTTTCCGTCCGCTGGCAGCATGCCCCTAGTCGTCCCTGCCCTTCGCGCCTTTGTAGTCTTCTTGAATGTCTATGAAACATTCAAAACTCTAAAGCCACCCCCTCCATCCGCACGGCGGGGTGGCCAACCCAGTGTCCGCGCTATATCCCAGAGGAAGAGGGATCTCAAAGGTTGTTTGGCTGTTTGGGTCGTCTGGGTAACGCTGAACGGATGGATTGCCCACTCGAGTTCTCATATCATTTTCGTAGTGTTGTTATGCGGTATACGAGAGAACGTTTGACCGGATCGTTGGTATCTTTCTCCCCTTTTACAGTGAAATCAAATCAGTATTCCTCCTTTTCCTGGTCTTGACTCGTGCCAAAGTGCGTTGAAATTGTGATATTTTTGCTCTATTCAGGTTAACATTGCTACAGGGCGCGGAACCTCTGTTCCTTCATGTTCTTCGTCCCTTCGTCAAGCCCTACGCTGGTATTGTGGATCCAACGCTAGAGTTCTCACGTGACATAGGCGATTTCTTTTTCGCTCTTTTACAAGTTCCACTGGATTATATCCTCTCATCTCCCTGGTTTTCGTACTATCGCATTGGGGAATTAGAAGAAAAACCTGGTAGCTTGTCTTCCAGCGCCCGTATTACCTCAGCCGATTCGGGAAGTTCAACACGCGCAAGCAATCATTCCAATATCCCCGTTCCTGCTGAGCACTCTGTTGCTGCGCGGACTTCTTTTGTGCAAAATAAACGTTACGGGTCTGTCCGCGATAATCAACCCTCAAGTAACCTTCCATCCGTAACGAATTGTTCCGACTCACGAATTCCTCGTGATCGACACTTGACATTTACATCTACTACATCGCTCCCCGCGTATAGCGAACATCCATCTCACGACCCACCTCGCTATTCTCAGACCCCATCTGGACATAATGGACACCAAATATGGTATCCTCCTGTATCTGCATATCCCGCATCAAGCGAAGATACGTCTATTGCTATGCTTGGGAACGCCACTGAGTACCACTCCCCCGAATGGAGGACATATCCTGCATTCCCATCTGCATACCCACCCACGCCTCTACCTTCATCGGCCTCACTTCCTTCCTCAGTCACCAGGAGGCCTGACAGTGACCGTCGTGTTGCTTCTGACTCTGCATACCCCCCTATTCCTGAAGACGAGCAGGGTTTTGGTGAGTTGCTTGAGAAGCATGCGAGACGCCCCGGCTCCGTGCATAGCTCAAGCAACAGCGACAAAATATCTCCCGGGGTCAATAGCTGTGAACCAAGTCACGATGCTATCGAACAACCTGACGAAGACACTCTTATTGATGACAGCATGTGTAGTAGCGAGGCAGGTTTAAGCGAGGACGGTTTCGGTGCATCGCTGAGGACTCCTCATCGTCTTCCGGAAACCATGCCATTTTCTTCCGCCGAGAGTTTGACTAGTGCACTCACAACCACCGATAACGCACATTCTTTGCGGACGAAGACATCGTCAGATTCTTTGGGTTCTGGATCTTCGTCTTTAGCTGGCCGCAAGCGTACTCATAGAGCCTTTCAAGGAAAGGCACGTCACATCTTGGCATCTCAATCGCGAAACGCCACCTTGCGTGGAAGACCTCCTGTACATTCTATACTACAGGATCCTCTGCAGTCAAGCCCGAGTGACGGCGAGAATGAAAATGGACTCGACGACGATAGTAGCGCCAAACCCAAGAGGCAAAGAGTGTTGGACCCTTTGAAGCGTAGATCCACCGTGCGTCCTGCCGTAAAGGAGAAAGGCAGTCCACGCAAACCCTTGCCGTCACGAAATGCAGGTGCATCGCGCGGTCGTGCTGTTGCAACCGCGTCCCAAGCGACACTCCGAGGTAGGACAGGGTCCCCTACGACAAATAACACAACTATCAAAGGCAGGAGGCACACACTTGCATCCCGTCAAGTTATGCGCGGTGGACCGCAGGGAGTCACCAAAAGCTCTAGCACTTCCTCTTCTCAGTCTGGAACTTTGAATGGAAGGTTATAGGGAATAGAACTATTCCGGAACAGTTTACGTGCATTCCAGAAATTCACTGTACATTAGTCGCATCATTGCTATATATCGGACAGTTGAACACGTGACCACAGCAGGCAATGGGTCGTTTTTCAAGTACGACTTGAGGCTGCTGTGATGACGTTTGGAATCACCGCCAGCCAGGTCTGACGCCGCCTGCAAATGTCGGCAAGGCATCAGGAACCAGAGCCCGAGTCGGGGTGGATGCGACACAAATGCCTCACCTTTTCCTCGCTGCATATGGCCCGACGCAGTAACCGGTATGTAGTCACATTGCCAGTGAAGGCGGTTCCGCACACTGGAACCGAAGGTCACCGACGTCTGTGTGAGCTTGCAAGGTGTTTCACGAGTTGGCCCGGGCCACTGCCCCACAGCGCGAGGTTGCCTCGAGGCTGACTCTGTACTGTCAATGTCAATGACTCAGATGCATATCCCATAACTCCTACCGTGCATTCGCGCAGTAGAATACTGATTTTAGGATGGATACATCCCTGAACCTGGCCATTTCTCCCTTGTAAGTTAGCAACTTGAACCCCTGTATCATGATATGTATATACTACAAATTACAAAATTCAAGTTTGGGCTCGTTTTTCTGTACAGCAGCTTGCGGCACGCGTTGCGTGAGGAAGGATTTACCCGACACCTCAGGCTGTCAACACTGCAATGACGCAAATACACCTCTCTACTATCGCCGAGCGGCCAGTCTAAGCGCATGACTATTTTGTCTGTGCCGTCGATAGCCCTTAATGTCAAGGCAAGTGGGCCGAGCCCTAATGTCAATATGCCGATGAAAATAGCACAGACTAGCGCACGCCGAGGCTGTTCATCGACGGTAGCAGCCAACACGTTGTCCTACCGGGCTTTCCTTTATAATCCTTTCCAGATGACTGTCCTTCCTGACATAGCACACCTCTCTCGCCTATCACACTTCTATCACCTTCATGATATATGGCAGAGTAATCGGAAATGAGCTACGGGACGTCCCGCCGGAATGTGTAAGTCATGCCATCGGTGAACCAAGTTCCACGAGTAGAAACTAACATCAACTCCAAGCTCCCGGTATGGGGACAACGATGGTCAGGTTATCATGCTCCTCATGGCCCTAGCCCCTTCTCCACACGCGTATTCAGTGCCGATCGGATGTCTGAAGTAGGACCTACGCTAACTTCGCCCACCCAATTCGAAATGACGCTCGCGGAGGAAGAGGAGGAAGAGGATACGAGTTTGGGGCCAAGCCGACTTTACAGCCTTGTCTCTTCATCTCCATTAGCCATCCAAGCGGGTGCACCTGAGATAACATCTCAGCCCAAGTCACCCACAGCTCCACCTCTGCATCGCTTTCCAAAACAACCTCACGATAGCTCCCAGGAACTACAACGGAGCACTGGATATCTGCCACCACCGAGTTCGACATGCTTTAATACAACCTTACTTTCGAGGCAACAACCCGAGCAATTTGACGTGCAATATCATGCATCGAAACTTCTGTCGTGTACTCCTCCCCTTCATTGTGGAATCCCGCCTCAGGGTGGTCGCGGGTCGTTTGAGAACGACCTTAGTCCTTTGGATATGGATCGCACTTCGACCAGTTTTCAGCCCCCAGTCAACCTTTCCCATTTCAGCTTCGTCTCGAGTCCACACCTGCAGCATCCCATGCCCCCTCATTTGGTCCCTGAATGGGAGTTTGCCAACGCCCTTACTCAATCGTCGGCGTACCCTTTCCAGCCTCACCCCTCGTCTCACCCTGACAACGGCTATCTCTTTCAGCCATCCCCAGGCGACGACCAAACCAGATTGATTCCAACGACACTAGTATCTTCCGCCCATTGCTTTACAGTGCCTTTGCTCCAACAAAATGGCGTTGAAATTGGTTGGAATCATGCATCGGGCACAACCGGGGTTCCTGGCATCCAACACCGAAATCATATGACGGCCGAACAGCCGTCAATGTTGATTCTCCCTACCTTCCAAAATTCTGACTCACCACTCGGACCCCCTCGGGTTGCATTCCATCATTCGGTCTCAGATCGCCAAAATTCTTATCATCCAGAGGATATGCTTGATACCTTCTCACATACTGAGGGTTGCATACCATTGTCGCCTAACGAAGATAACCAGTTTATCAGATGACTATATTCACACAGTTTTCTGCAAGAGGTATATGCACGCACTCTTTCGTACATTTCTTTTCTGGACATCCTAGTCACAGTGTTTTGTTCTGTACGATATCATTTCTCATCATCTTCGAATAATTACATACCCTACATGGTTTGAGGGCATACTACATAGCAGATGTGATGGAACATGGAATATACGATATGTCGCCGTGAATCCACTGGGGGGATTATTATCAGTACTGAATATTGAATATTTGAACGGTTGCGAGAATCATGTCAAAGCAGACTTTCGATCAGAAGACACCCAATTCCAGGCCCGATCTTATAAAGGGAGAACACCGCAGCGATCCGCTTGGAGATCCCTGATATTTTCAGAGCAAGCATCATGATGGCATTCAAAGCAGATAGGCAGATCGAAGTGACACTCAGATCGCGATATTCGTAGCTATTTATTCCAATCTCTGGCAGCCCGACTACAAACCGCATGCAAGCTACGGAGCGCAACGCATAATTGCTGCACCGTGCCCTTACATAAAGCCTTATAGTCAGTACCTGAGACCCTGCATCAACTGCCACTTGAGAAGGACCTAGCTTCACTTTTTCGTTTCGTGAAAACGTATCCACCTACGATGCAGTCCTCAGAACCACAGCACCGTGACAGGGCAAACCCCGACACCCCCCCTCCGGAATATTCGGTGCTTGTGCCCAACTACCAAGGTCTACCATCATCTCAGCCATCCCAACATTCGTTTGAATCCCTCGACCCTCAGTTTACGCCACCGTCACCTTTTGGTCCCACTCCAATTACCATGCAGTCTCAGACCCTTGGATTGTTGCCGTACTATGATCCACATTCACCATACTCCATCGAGGCAGCAACATTAAGGGCTAGGTGGAGATTCATCGGAGCAGCCTTTTGGGCCATTGGCTTGCTATCCTGCTTGTTATTGCTCGGAGCGTTGGGAGGGCTAAAAGCTTTATGATTTTGGACGGTTCTGACACGTGGACTCCGTATAGACTGTGCATAGGTGAGCGTTTAAAGTTGTCGAGAAATGGGACAAACTAGAAATTACATCTAATCGTCATTTACAGTATACTCTCACCAGGCACTGTGTACCGCATATGCACCGTACTCTTGCATAATTCGTGCTTGTTGTCCCTTACTCTCATTTATTAGTATCTTGGATTTAACTTGTCGACCACAAACCTAGTGCTGACTTGGAAAGTGTTATTTGGAAATTTTGCAATCTCAACCAGTATGCTAGTTTAGCTGCCAGTCGACCTGGGGTTGTCCGACTAACATCGATCAGCGGCCGCAGGTTCTCTGCCAGGTGTCACGGTCACCATGATCTGAGATCATGCAGTCAAGCAGTTAACATCTTACGCCCTTCCCCATCCAGAGTGCCATAGATTCGGTTTCATGACAAACTCGGATGCGGCAGGCAGTTGCCATATCATTTCTGATACCCAGATCTCTAACACCGACAAATATTGGGTGGGTGGAATATAGAGCTCCTATTGGCTTGTAAGTTATACATTTTGGTACCGTACCAAAATACGTTGTACAGAGCAGTTATGCGGACATGCTTTTTATCTAGATCTGATCACGCACGGTTAGAAATTGATCCAGCAAGAGGAATCTGTACCTTCAACTTCTATGACCCAGCGCGATCACGGTGCTTCGGATGCATGCGACTCAATGGTTAAGTATGTATATAAAAATTCCTCCAAGCGAATCCACGGTTTAAGTTTACCCTTCGGTATTACCCACAAATTTACGAAGTCCGAGTCCCCCAGTGAGCGTGCGTGGTAAGCCCTTGGCAGGACCGTGATGCGTAAACAGGGGGGCCTTCGTGACGTACACTGTTGCATGGTTCCTGGGAGGCAAAGGACAATCGAGCGGTGTGATCTCGGCCGGCGCAGGGACGACGAAGCGAGATATTTTGTTGTCAACTTGGGGGGTCTCCAGACCACCCAGCATCTGCTTTCATCTCGCTCGACACTCTTTCACTCTAGCAACCGTCCACTTCAATGGACACGGCAGCGGAGATCCCATAATAGGACACTACGCCGTCCTCGATTGGTTTGGCCCCGTTCGAGCTCTCCATCGAACGCGATGAGCTGCACAGTGAACAATGAAAGGTTCGAGCGTGGGAATGGCTAAGGTTAGGGTCCGTGCGTGGGAAGAAGCGTGACTGATGTGACCCAAATATTCGCGTTTGTTGATTTTTTTTGGGTCGATTCTGTGTCGGCCCCGCGCGCTTCCTTTGCTCCTTCACACTTTGACAACTCGATCGCCGTCGACAACCACAGCGAACAAACACCCGTCGCCGTCGTGTCGCACGTCTAGCTACCCTCTCCTCGTCGTGCGCCCGTCCTCCGGTGTCGTCCTTCACCGTCCATCCATCGTCAACCAGCTTTCTATTTATCCAATCCCACGCGTCGTGCACGTCGTCTCCCGCTGCCCAGCACCTTCCCAACATCGTCTTCGTCGTGTAGCGCATCCATTCCGTCAAACAGCATTCTAAACTCGCACTCCATCTCCATTCTCTCCTTGTCTCTTCATTGTATCCATATCAGCAGTCCTCGTATTCGCGCTACCTTCTTCCACCACATTCTCACTCTCCGACTGTTGATGTTCAATTACTAGTCTATCACATAGCTTCAACCACTTGTAATTCTTCTGCTTCGCTTTGTCCACCCTGGCGCCCTCAGCTCCCATCTTGTCGACTCCGCGGTTACAGCCTCTCGAAGAAGACCTCATCAATCGTTCTCTGTGGGACTCACTAGACGCTCAAGGTGACGCAGAGCCTCTTCACATTCCCCTTCAACAGTCGTTTGCCATGTCACAGTCCGCTTCTAACACTGACTCGGGTGCTACTTCTCCCGAGACCCAATTCCGTATTCCATCAGGCCGTTCCGATTCTCCGTCTAATGTCGATTATAACAGCAGTCATACCCACAACGACATCTTACATCGCTCTTCGCAGATGCCGCAGAACATGGACGGTAATCATCATCAACATTCAATCTCTGAGTCAGTGTTCGTGCAGGGTGGAGGCCTCCCGGTGTACAATAGTAACAACAATATCCACTTATCGGACTATCTCTCCGAGTCAGAAAGCCTCTCCCTCAAGTTGCCGCCCCAGGGGACCAAGTCACCTGGCGATTTCGGAACAGGCCCTTTCAGATCGTCGTTCAGCGCCTATAATGGTATCAATGGCACGCACACCCCCCATTCCAGTTCGGGTAATCCACCTCCCAGTTCCTTCCGCATGCGACAGGTCACCACTTCGTCAGCTGCCTCACAACCATTTGCAAGCGCTTCCGAAAGCTTCGCCAATCACTCGTTGGGTATCCAGCACCAGCTATCTCAGCAGTCTCAGCAAGGGTCCTCCGTCTCTTCTGGGTTTGAGTCGCGAGGGATCGACTTCGGGAGTAGCCCTCCTTTGGCTGGCAAGATTTCCCAGCAATTTGCCCTAGACCCATTCTTACAATCGCACACGGTGAAAACGCAAATGCACGAGTCCTTCCACCCGCTCTCTCATAGCAACTCCGCCAGTCAGGTACCCTACTTGAATGGCATACACCTTCAGAGCCAAACGCCTTATGGTCCGCATCTCCAGAGCAGTGGGACTGTGGGCGGTGTCGCGGGCACTACTCGAAGTCTAGGTACTTCTAGTCAGTTGAATTCCACTTCCGAGCCCCCAAGTGGGAGTAGTCAACAGGAGGAAATTTCCACAATTTTTGTAGTTGGATTCCCAGACGACATGCAGGTTTGTTGATCAAGGTTGGCCTTCGAGTTTGTATCTTCACTCATGTTCCCTGTTAGGAACGGGAGTTTCAAAATATGTTCACATTCTCCTCGGGCTTCGAGGCCGCAACGCTCAAGATCCCCAACAAGGAGTATACCGCTTATGGGTCTTCAGGTGGCACTCCTTCTGGGCTTCCCTTGCGCGGCAGCTCCTCATATTCTTCATACTTTAATTCAGGCCCGAATGATCCGTATAACATTGTCACCGTCAACCAAGGAGGTGTGGTCGTCGATAATGGGCGGGACGGCCCGACCACTTCCTGGCCACCTCTTCCGGTTGCACTCAACGACGAGCCAAGTCATTTTCAGGGCCCGGGTGGTCAACCTCCTCGCAAGCAGATAATTGGTTTTGCCAAGTTCCGCACTCGGCAGGAAGCACTGGAAGCAAGAGATACGCTCCAGGGTCGTCGCGTCGACATCGAGAAAGGGGCTGTCCTAAAGGCAGAAATGGCCAAGAAAAACCTCCATACGAAGCGCGGGGTTGGCATTGGCAGCACCGGCTCAAGCGGTGGCAGTGTGTCGCTGGGTAGTAACCTGAACTCTCTTTCCGGGTTAAATAGCGGTGTCGGGAGTCTCGGTGCATTGGGAGGTCTTGGTGTCACGCCTGATACCCTTGCCGGTCTCGCCGCTGGTCTCAGTCTCAACTCAAATGTGAATATGAACACTCTCACGCCGCTGAGCGCAGGTGACACCTTGGCTGCACGCGAAAGGGAGCTCAATGCGCTGAGCGCAATGGGCTATAACAACATTGGTAGCGGCTGGCGGGAAGGTAGACTTGGGGACAGTAGTGAAGAGGACCGGGAAAGGAGGCGGGAGGCACTTGCCGGATTTAACCTTGGAATGGGCATTGGCGGTCGTGGGGCGCGAGAACGTGCCCTTGCCGACGAAGAAGAACGGGAAAGGTTTAGACGGAAGGATTTCAAAGCTATTCACCCCGAACCAGTGCGAATGCTGCCAGGCAATTCTACTGTTTACGATGCCTTCCATTCCACTTCTGCTCTCTCCAGGAACGTGCAGACCAGTATTCTCTCCCCGTCTGGTAACGCCTCTGGTGATGGGAGCTCGGGACCTAACTCCATGCTAGGAAATGGCTTCGGTATCATCGCTCAGACACCTAGTAGAGAAGAGAGTGGGACGCGTGAGGTGGTTGGCCCTTGGGATCAACCTTCACCCCGGGAGCGTGATTCTACATATTCTGCTCTTACATCATTTTATGGAACTCGCAAAGTTTCCGCCGTTCCTCGACCGCCTTCACCCCGGGATTCTTCGCCTCCCAAACTCAATATGCCCTTCTCGCCCTCTTTGAATGACGAAGATGGTATGCTTCCGCCTCACAGGTCGGGATTCTTACGCTCAACGCAAGCATTTGCTTCTGCCGCTGATGAGCCAGTGGTTAGTCGTCCACCTGCACCACCTTCAAGCTCTACTTCGAGTACCGGCGGTCTTGACGATCGCGGGCCTATACCACTCACCGTTAGTACCAGTGGGCAAGTCAGCACAGGGAATACTTCACCGCAGCTCCCATCTCCTGCTTCGCATGCGAGCTCGGCGACCAGCTCTTCCGTGGGTGGACATGCTACCAGTTCTTCGAGTAGCGGGCTACCAAATACTGTTGGGAGCGTAGCCCCTAGGAACGCCCTCGTCGACCAAAACCCTCCGATTAACACCCTCTACGTCGGAAATCTTCCCACTGGTCCTGTTGGCGCAGGGTATCCTGCAAATTATCTCGAGGATAGCCTTCGGGAGCTTTTCTCTCGACGACCCGGATATCGGAAGCTCTGTTTTAGGCAGAAGAGCAACGGACCAATGTGCTTTGTTGAGGTACCCTTTTCTTCATTCTTTACTTGTTTTAGACACTCATGACCTGCGATTTTCAGTTTGAAGATGTCCATTTTGCTACGAAAGCATTGAATGAGCTTTACGGGAATTCCCTCGGAGGCTTGGTCAAAAATGGTGGGATCCGGTTGTCGTACAGCAAGAACCCATTGGGTGTGCGCACTCCGACCACTGCGGGCACAGGCTCGTCGTTTCAACAGCAAAGCACACACTCAAGTGTTGGTTCCCCTTTTCAGGCGGAAGCATTTCAGTTCCGCCAAGGATCTGACGGCGATCCCAGTATCATAAATGTCAGGCGCGACAATTCAGCTGCAACTTCACCGCCACCTACTGGTTTCGGAGGCTACGCGCGCTCGCCGCCGCCGCCGAGATTTGTCTCCCCTCCACCCACTTCCGGTAGCTTTAATATGGTACCTTCTTCCCCGACAAACGGATCCACACTCCCGCGTGGATCCCATGCGTTTGGCCTCTCACTCAGCGGCACTGGAGGGGGCTTTTCTCCCTTTGGACTACCCCTGTCGTCCCCTCTTGATCAGACGAGCACTCATCCATCTTCGCATTCTATGATACCCGATCATCCGAGCTCAGATGTTCCCATGGCTCATGGTCACCCCCAGCATTTCCCGCATCGGGCTTTGTCGCCTTCATCTTCCACTGTAGAGGCCACCAAGGCCGGTTAACGGGCTGAATTATTAAAGTCGCTCAATATTTTCAACAAGCATGAAGCATCTACAGCAAACCATCTGCGCATTCTAATATATCTGTACTTACTACCTCCATCATGACATGTTTGACATCCCAATCCTCATTCTCAATCCATCTTCCTTTTTTCTCTCTTTCGAATCGCATCCACTTTGCAGATTACCATTCCATATTATTTACTTTCTGTTGGCTCTGGCGTCCGCAATCCTTAATCGCACTCTCCATCCCATGTCTTTTTCTGTGTTTCATTTCGCTCAGTTTTGTGATCCTGCTAACTTCAATCTATTGCTCATGCGATGACTATATTACTTTACTTTACCACAAACTTTGACTTTGAAGTTCGTATACATTTTTTTCTCTTCTTGACCCGTGCGATGCCTAGTGTCATGCCAGGATTATCATTTCCTTTTTCCCTCGACATGTCGCTGAGCCCTTGGTTTTGAGATTGCCGAAAGTACTTGCCTCACGTCCGTATGTTTCCTATGCAATCTTTGATGTATACTAGTCTTTCAAGTCAGCCATTTTCTCTTCCATGGAAATGGAACGTGCTAGTCGGCGTGCACGGTACAAATTCAGCATGGACATGAATATTTGTCTCGACCCGATCCAACCTTCAACCTTCAAGTAGCGTGAGGTCTTGTCTGTCTTTTAATACTACATTATGTTTGGCGGGGAGTGTCCACCCACTAACTATAAAATTTTGGCCATCTATGTTTTGACTGATCATCCAGTGAAACCCAGAACATCCCCCACTGAGTATTCAACTGGATGCAAGCCAAACATCACTTAACAACTCTTGTGCTGTGGGACGCAAGGCAGGATCCAATGCACAAGGCAATGGCAAATAAAGGCTGCAGTGGCTGGTACATCTTTTCAGTCGACATGGGCACGATACAACAAGTGTTCAACGGTAGTAGAGGTCAACTCGTCCTTGCTCACTCGGAAATTTCCTGGAAAAAAAATGTCAGAATCATCAACACGAATTTGAGTACACCTGTTCCATATCATTTTTGTCAAAAAAACTCAGAGCGCAGACTACAAGTGTCAAGGAACTGGAGGGAGAATGGACCAAGGAACTGCGCCATCTTCTGTAGATGAAGAGCACGCAACAGGTTATTATCTCGAATACCTTAGATGACATGATTAGAATTGAGTCAGGACTCAAAAAGTTCGACTAGCAACGCACGAAACAACCGACTGCCCATATATCAATGGATGACGGGCCCACCGGCCGCCAAGAATTACTTCAGGTGCCGAAGGAGCGGAGGATTATAAGGTAGATCGTTATGACGACGGAATTTGAAGTTGGACGGAGACACTGTCCAAACCGTCGAATGAGAGCAGTCCTACCGAGTGTCAAAGAACGCATCCATACCATTATCATAGCTGTTGAGGCAAACCGAGATATCTTCCAATAGAATGGAAATGCTAAAGTCTGGAAGACGATTCGACCTAATGAGGACGCCATCTTTTGAAACCAGCTCCAGGGTGACGACCAAGGCCATGGCGGAGGGGGCGCGCTGGGGTCGTAAGCGACAGTCGGGTTGACTCGTAGACAATGTTCAATCTGTGTACTAAACGTTTGAGGGGAGTCTGACAAGGACTTTCTCGGGTCTGACATCTGCACATTGAATGTTGACCAGTTAACTACACATGAACTCATCCAATATACGACAAATTACCTTTGTGAACATACCCACACTCATGGATGTAATCGAGAGAAAGGAGTTGTTTGATGATGCGCTTCGCGACGAGTGCCGTGAAGGTGCTCCGGCCAGAGGGGCGGATTCATTTCAAACTTGAGCCCAAGACATCTGTCACGTAGCAAATATATTGCCATTATTCGCCATCATATGGGTCTATCCTGCCAGGGATCAAGAAGTAGTCCCAAAGGACCAGACAATGCTGAATGCCTGGATGGTTTTGGGTGACTGCTCCGATCGCCGTGAGTACATCATGTTCGTGATAGATCTTCCCCTCCTCCGCACTTCCGCTCTCGCACTTGTGACTCCTTAAATATGCGGACATAAATTGGATCATGATTTTGATTGCGACATAGGTTTTCACATCTGCCTGCGTGTCGCTTTACATGTTGGCAATGAGTGCGCATACACATTGAAATGGCTTACATTGCGAGCCATACGCTGGAGGATCCACCACACCCAAGTTTTCAGAACAATAAAATTAGCGGCAATAGTGAACTGAGTGAGAAAGGACAAACCATGCGGACTAGCTCAGACCGCCAATCGGGACCCACATGCTCCCCAAGCGATGTAGGAGGGTAGTACTCTAAACATTCCCACCAAGTTTTAGGGCTCTTGTCGAACGGCGAGAAATATTCACACTTGAGGTGTTCTTGAAAATAGATAGATTCTGCTTCAGGTCCAGGCGAGAAAAGAAGGATGAGGAACTTCAACGAGTTCAGCAGTGATGTTTCGGTACAAGACTCGCAAAGATGTTGTTGTTATTGTCGTCGTCGTCAGGAGCTTTAGGATTGAACGTTCTTACATAAACATCTTAATGCTATCATTGGTGATCCAAGCTCCGAACCAGATCGGCTTTCAATATAGGCTACTATAGCGAGATGATGAGGCTTTACAGCTGTTGTCAAATGTAATGAGATCTGTAGTTGTTTGTTTTTTTTGAGTCGCGCGTTGATTCCAAATTGGTACATGCCTAAATTGGACACCAGAGATGGTCCATTCACCTCGTCTATGAATTTCCCTTAGATGAGCCTGCAAATAGGACCGCTTCTACGACTACTTCTAGCAGCTCAAGCACCCGAAAAAGAGCTGCTTCAGAATACCATGATCAGTTGGACTTGGAGCCCAGGTCACAACCTCATCGAGAAAGAGGTCCGATTCTGCAGCGAACAACTCCTCGCAGGCTGTCATGAGTGCTCGGGTTAGCTTTCTGGTTGGTCCTTGAATTGAACAAAGTGGCCGGGAAACAGTTCCACGCTCATCGAACGTCATTTCCCAGCGGTATAAACTTGCACGAGAGATCTGAGGGCTAATGCAGATGGTATCTGTTGTCCAGCCAATCTCCCGTAGCCGGAGGGTAGACTCCTGGCTGATGTGACGGTTCCCCATGCGAGGCCCAGGTAGTAGAACCGGCGTATAGAACGTGTATGTCCGGATGTGTTCGCGATGGTAGCGTCGTCCAATTTAGGCGTGTACCAATTTGGAATCAACGCGCGACTCAAAAAAAAAAACTACAAATCTCATTACATTTGACAACAGCTGTAAAATGCTGCAGGATCGTAGGTTTTGTGACGCAGGATTGCGACGGAATTGCACTGTTTTGTTTGCCATAAAACGCGCATCACCCTCAGTTTTGAACACCCCAAGCCGTTCGGCCAGGGGGGTGACTCACATAAGCTATACCCACCCCACTTTGGAGTCTATCCCACGTATAACGGGGATAGGGTGCGACAGTTGTAGGCAGAACACCGCGTCTGCCAACTCTGACACTTTTATTCATAGGAACGACTCGTCGATGAGTTGTACATACTTTCAACTGAAAACGTCAGTCTCTCGAAGGCCTTACAATCTCAAGTCTGATCCGTTATGTTTCATACGACCCACTGCCTCACGTTGAACTGTGGATGAATTTGTGTACCGGTCGCTCGACTGGTACGGGTTTGTTACATGTACGCCTTCTGCATCTACTTCATGCTTAGATCGGACAATGATCGCCGACGTCGCAAATGGTTCGCGAGGCAATAAACTGACAGAACGGCGTTCATTACATGTGAGTTAACACTGTCGTTAGAATTTTCGTTGTATGATGACAGACACATTGACCGTTTCAAACAGTTCTCCGATCCAAGCTTTACGGATCCAGGGTACGAGCTAGTTGCGATCTATCTGGACTGCGTGTTCACGGTTTGTGATCGCGACCAGGACACGTGCGCCCACTATATTCCTTCCTTTCAGAGACCGACGCCTCCTTGTGCCCTGCCTGACAACGGTCATGACGAAAGGCGGGGCAAGCGGGCACTGTTAGTCCGACAGCTCCCTACTCCTCAGGTTAACGTGTTCCTTCAAGTTGTCCTGCTCAAAGCGGAGATCACATTCGGCGTTACTTTGACTCGGAGGAACAGCGTCTGAACAATTTTGGGCCCCTCCTGGAAGACGTCCAGCGCTCATGCATCGACCTCGTCGACCTCGTCTATCGGAAACTTAAACCCACGGAAGGCTCGCGCGAGGGATTGGAAGTGGGGAAAAGGACGAATTGGATCCCGAGACCTCTTTCCGGCTTCATAAACGGTTTGCAGATGCCCGGGCCAACATGGAACAATGGAGGGAGTATGGAACCATATACCAGGTTGATGAAAGTACTCAATGGTACGTCGTCCGTTGATTCGTATTTCTGGATGCCTCCACATTGTCGACCTCGGATTATGTATCATCTCGTTCGCTGACAGGAGTTGCGTTCAGGAGTGGTACAGATAAGGGAGATGAGATGGCTGTTATGTTTAATATTGATTCGATCGTATGAATTTTGGGAGAAGTTGGATCCTCGGCTTTTGTACTATCTTCTGTGTGGTCTTTGGTATTTCATTCCAGTATCTCCGTGTGCGAAAGGGTCTATGAACGCGGTGCGGAGATGACACAACAAGACTTAGCGGCTAAATGCGGCGTTATCATAGTATTATAGATGGAATAACGGACCCAAGACATTTACTTAACATATTTCGTAGGATGTGAGTAGTGCGGTGGTTTATTCTGCACCTGCGGCTCCCGTAGGCATGAAGCGAATTGTTCCGAGCATGGACTTACGGCGCCGCGCTCTCAGCCCACTCCTGACTGCCCATCTCAACAAGTCGCGAACACGCGCGAGCAAAGGCAAATATTTCTTCTTCCCCCGTAAACATGGAACTTGCGCCGACGACTTCTGGGGGAAGACCCTGTATATGTGCACAGATGTGTGAAAAGACAAATTAGAGTAGGAAGAGGACGTACGAGGTCGTCCATGACGCTTCGCATGTGATCGGAGATCTCGCCCTGGACGGTCTCGTCTGAAAAGACTTGGTAAATGGGTACTTCGGATGAAATAAAGAGTTTGGTCTGGCGAGGGCATGTGAGAACCAAAAAATAAACCGAGGAAACGGCGCACCTTGGACTCGTAGCAAGCGTCGATAAAGGTGATGAATCGGCGTGCCTAGTGTACAGAGAGTGGAAGGTCCGGTCGGACAAGGATAGAGCCGCATGAGACACGTACAACGTCCTTTCTAGAGACACCCATCTTCTTCACGTCGGTGACGAACACGGTTCTAAATGTGTTGGTGATCTCCAAGTAATCGGCTGCGCTGAGTGGTCTGTCGCAGAGTTCGGAAAAAGTGAATCTGGCGACGCGAGAGGTGGAAAGGGGGATGCGCAAGGTGCGGCCAAAGATGGTGAGAGGGCGGTTTGCGATAACAGGATCGAGGCTTGAGCCGGACAAAAAAGGAGGGGAAGTGAGTGAAGTAAAGATCTTGTTGATTTCTGCCTTGTTCTCTCGCGTGAGGGGATGATAATAAACATGTGAAAGTGCACGGGGTATACGTCTATAGTCTGGGCCCAACGTCAGTATCTGAGAAGGGGGAAAGCGAGTGGAGGGACCTGTTCCAGAGTCGAGATCAGTGACTTGTAAATGAGTCTTGAGGAGATCAATGGCAGGTGTGAAACTGGAGCGCTGAATGCCGTTCTTGTACAGCTCGTCGGGATGTCGACTGGGAATGTGTAAGCGAGAGACGACGGAGAGGTGAATGAAAGACCCACTTGCTGGTAATGACACAGACGACGCCGTGCTTCATGAGACCCTCGAGGAGTCTCCTTAGGATCATGGCGTCCGCAATGTCCGTGACCTGGAATTCGTCAAAGCAGAGAATATAAGCCTCTCTGGCGAGATCCTGAGCGACGGGGGCGATTGGGTCGCCGCCATCGCCGCCACCGACGCTGGTTCCGCCTCCACCGCCGATGAGGCCCATGGCGAGTTTAGCTGCGTGGACACGCTTGTGCACGTCGATCATGAAGGCGTGAAAGTGGACGCGGCGTTTGCGGGTGATCGAGGGGGGGAGGGCGCGGAAGAAGAGGTCCATGAGCATGGTCTTTCCGGTGCCGACATCGCCGTAGAGATAGAGGCCCTTGGGTGCATTTGAGGGCGGCGGCGGTGCGCGGGCAAAGATCCGAGAAAGGAGAGACGAAGCGGGGGGCTCGACGGGCGGAGGTGAGTAGGCGAGGAGCTGCGCGTAAAAGGACTGGAGATGTTGTATGATGCGTCGCTGGTGCGGATCTGGCTGGAGAGTGCCGGCTTTGACGAGGGCGTCGTATCGCTGTAAGGGCGAGTACGCGGGTGTGATGTGCGGTGCTGCGGGTGGGTGCACGGACGCGGCGACGGCGAGGGAACTCTGTCGCGCGAGAAGAACGTGCGGGGTGCGTGGCAGCGATGCCACCCGCAGTGCCCGGAACAGCGTCCTCGTGGTCCTCATCATCGATCACCGCACTTTCCCACCCTCATGGATGACGACTTTCTTCTCCTCCTCCTCGCCGACTCAAATCTACCGACCGGCTCGTTCGTCGCTTCATCCGGTCTCGAGTCGTTCACCACCCACGGCTTTCTCCACGGCATACTCCCATTTATCCACGACAGCCTCCACTCGTACGCCCACACCGCACTCCCCGTCGTCTCCGATGCCCATCGCATCGTCGCAGAACCCGTTGACGACCCCCTCGCAGCACTCACCGCCCTTGATGCCTTTTACGAGTCCATCACGCTCAATCACGTCGCCCGCCGCGCATCCACCACCCAGGGTGTCGCCCTCCTCACACTCTACTCCCGCGCCTTTGCACCACCAGATCCGTCTCCAATGTCCTTGCTTGTGGACCAGCTGAAACTCGCCGTGCGACGTGGCGACACACATGGCCACCTCCCCCTCTGCTGGGGTGTCCTCACAGGCGCACTCAATCTCTCGCTTGGTGCGTCTCGCTCCGCCGTGCCACCCCTTCTTACATCTCCCCAGATCGTGCCCAGCACCTTGCCCTCTTTCTCCACGCTCGCTCGCTTCTCTCCGCTGCAGTCCGTATGAACACCATCGGTCCCTATCTTTCCCAGCAACTTTTGCTGCGTGACATACGCCCCATGGTCGACGCTTTTGTCACTCAGTGTAGCACCATCTCCACCAATCGCGAGGACGCTGACCGACCCGCCAACACCTGGCCATTGGGTGAAATTCTTGCCATGAGACACGATTTACAACATTCGAGGATATTCAATAGTTGACCCGTATCTTTGCATCCAATGCTTTAAGCTCGCGTCGCCAGCGGGTAGCGTCCACTGGTGCGCGATTCATCGCCGCGACGTGTGGCCTCGACGACTCTTTGCTACTGGTACGTATTGCGCATTTTCCTCGTACTTTGTTGGAGCTGAGCGAGGTTGTAGCACCAGAAGAAGGCTTTTGTTCACCCATATTCTTGACGACACTCATCTAGTGAAGGCTTCTAGGCGCGAGCGTCTTCGGCGGTCAACGAGGACCTCGCTGACGATTAGATAGCGCGTGAACAATAATTTTAAGATGTTAAGTACTTGACCCGTGCAAAGACAATTATTGCTCGGTTTCGGTCCACCATCTTCCCATCGTGATCAATTAAAATCCATCTCAAGTTCAGATACATACATCATGGTTGAATCCGCTCCGATAGCCTGTCATGCAGAGCAAAGTGGGTCTATGTGTCTTCACCCATTTCCTATGGCTCATAGATCTCGTTAGCCCTTCTCCATTAAAACCTTGATCCTGCAAGAATGGATCCGTCTGGACGCAGGACATGTCTGCAGGGCACACGTCGAAACATTATCGACCCCATTCTCCATTGGGTTGATGACCTGTCATCCCCCATCAATATCCACTGATTTTATGGTGATGCTGGCTTCGGCAAAAGCGCCATAGCCCAGTCCGTCGCCGACGAAATACCAAGACAGTGTGTTGCATACCTGTTTTTGGACAGGAACGAGCCCGCTTCGAGTCATCCCAGCCTCGTCATCCGCACCATCGCCTATCGACTCGCCATCAACTCGAATGTCCGAGCCGCTATCCTTGGTGCTCTGCAGCACAATCCCAAGGTAGCCACCGAATCCCTTGCTACCCAGTTCACAAAGCTTCTTCATGAGCCTCTGACTGCATGTCAACATGAACTCGGTTCTCCACTCCTCGTCATTCTAGATGCTCTCGATGAATACGGAGGTTCCACAACTCGTAGGGTCCTCGTGAACATTATAGCAACGAAGTTCACCTCGCTTCCTTCCCCACTCAAAATTTTCATCACCAATCGTCGTGGATCGGACATCGAGAAGCCATTCATGACATCCTCAAACGATACTCACATCAATCGGGTTGAGCTTCTACCATCCCCGGAAGATGTCACCAAATTCTTGTACGGTGGCGCACGTAGAATTCGTGACACCCACCCCCATGTGGGGTGTCAGATGATTGGCCAGGACGTCCAACCATGCTGAAATTCTCACGTCACATGCAGGGGGTGTTCATTTTGGCGTCGACGTTGGTATCGTTCCTTGAAGATTCCTTTAATCCAGAAAGCACCCTCGAATATCTGCTCTTGTCGAACAGTGACAGCAACAGAGAAAGGCTTGATAGTTTATACGCTAGTTCCGGAGTCAGTTGGCAACTGGGAGGATGCCCGCTTCGTTGACGAATCCCGCATCATTGTCGGTACTGTCGTTGTTGGACGGGTACCACTGACAATCCGGGCCATTGATCAACTTTTAGCATTGAACCGCTCATCATCAGCTATCCTCGAATTTCCTCGGTTTCTCCTTCGGTACAGTCAAACCCAACCAATCAGAACCCTCCACGCATCTATCGCCGATTATCTCACAGATCCCAGACGCTGTGGGAAGAAGCCATGGTTCATCGATATATCGGATCAGCATCGGTTTCTCGCCCGTTACTGCCTGCGTTTCAACATATGCGATCTGGAGACATCTCATTTACTAAACGAGGATGTCCCTGATATACATCAACGTGTCCAGAAAGCTATTCCGTAGTCCCTTGCATACGCTTGTCAGCATTTCGCGACTCATCTCGACCTCTCGACCTCTATGTCATCTGACTTTGACGGGGTCTCCGATAATGACTCATTCATGTGTTATCTACTACTTTTTTGGTTGGAGGCACTCAGTCTGCTTGATGAAAACAAGGCAGCCATACCGGCCATGGAAAGACTGTGACAGTGGTATCGGGTTAGTGATTCGCTATCTTTTTTTAAAAGAAACTGACGATGTAATAGAGCATCAACAAGGATTTGGCTGATCTCGCGTATGAGGTGGTCAAGTTCTTGGCCGTTTTTCGGGTCATAATTTCCCAGAGCACACCGCACTTGTATATCTCTGCAGTGCCAATGCGGCCACAGAGATCGCATATTCGGCGGATATACGGTAACAAGCTCAGGGGGATAGTTGGAACGAAAAACGGGGGTGTTGACATCATGCCATCATTGCAGAGCGTTATGAGAGGGTACACTGATGCGGTCGAATGAGTCGAGTTTTCACCTGATGGAAAGTGGGTCGTCTCCGGGTCTCGCGACGGGACAGTGCGAATTTGGGATGCCGAGGTAGGGTCTGTCGTAGGTGGGCCTTTTGAGGGCCACACTGCTTGGGTCACATCAGTCGGGTTCTCACCTGATGGAACGCGCATCGGTCTTGGGACAAAACGGTGCGAATCTGGGATGCCGAGACTGGGTCTGTCGTAGCCGGGCCCTTCAATGTACACAATGATCAAGTCACATCAGTCGGGTTTTCACCTAATGGAAGGTGCGTCGTCTCCGGGTCTTACGACATGTGCGAATCTGGGATGCCGAGACAGGCTCTGTGGTAGCTGGGCCCTTCGAAGGACACGCATCAAGGGTCACATCCGTTGGGTTCTCACCTGATGGACAGTGCGTCGTCTCCGGGTCTTGGGACAACACAGTGCGGATTTGGGATGCTGAGACAGTATCTGTCATAGCTGGGCTCTTCGAGGGCCACACTTTTCATGTCACATCAGTCAGGTTCTCAACTGATGGAAAGCGCTGTCTCCGAGTCGCAAGACAGTACAGTGCGGATCCGGGATGCTCAGATAAGATCTGTCTTGGTTCGGCCTTTCATCGGACATACTTCTCGTGTCGAATTCGTCGAGTTTTCACCTGATGGAAAGCGCCTCGTCTCTGGGTCTTTGGACAAAACAATGCGGATTTGGGATGCCGAGACAGCATCTGTCGTCCCTGGATCATTCGACAGCCATGACCTTCACGCGACTTCAAATTTCCCAAAGCTTACCATGATGCCCGTACATGGAGACTCGACGATGATGGCTAGCTGCGAAGTTCATCTGGTGCCCTCGTCCTTTGGATACCACACTACTACCCGAGGTCTTCTCTCTGCTTACCTCCAGCAATAGTGGTCATTGGTGCTCCGATGATACAACTTGATCTGAATTTTGTGCATGGGGAAGGATGGACGGAGTGTTTTGTACGCGACACAGACTAGTACTGTTACTCATGTAATTGTTGTTAATATGAGTTTGTGGGAGTACCGACTACTATCACTTACTATAGATACCTGGACACCACATAGTACCTGGACAGTCACAAATGTCACGGAAAATGATGCGACATCACGACCTGCCGCAACCTACCGCTGATTGACAATCCTCTCAGCATCAAAGGCTGTTGGACAAGCTGGGGAATAGTTGTTCATCAAAAACTATTAGTAAAGTATTACATGTTGATAAGTAGTAGCAATGGTCATGTGACCACTGTACTGTAGTACATATTACAAACTCAATAGCTGAGTTTGAATAAGACTCTTGACCAGCAACCACTATGTTCAACAGTAAATCCACTCAAGTAACCAGGTATGTTCCTATCCTAGGGTTATACCTTTCCTCCTTTCAACATCACATTTGTGCAGTATTAAATGAGAATTAATTCCAGAGCCTAATAATAAGTATTATTCACATTCATGTCATTGTGATGAATCTGACAATAAGAACTTGAGTCTGGGTGGCCCATATATTCGAGATATGGGGATTGATTGGGGTGGGGTACATCTTGTCATACATTACTGTGATCCTGGGCCACAGCTATCCAAGAGATATATGCATTGGCATTGAGTGTGGATGATCTGACTGTGAGTGTCCCATCTTCTTGCTGTACAATGAGCAAATGGTTGCAAGGCTGGCAATGGAAAGTTGATGCTCTGATTTGGCTATGCTTGGTGTGCATGACTTTGCCTATTGTCACATCTTTTTAGCTAACTTCATCAAAAACACACTGTTTGACTTGCTTTAACTTCATAGTGAGTTAGAATGTAAGGTACTTTATTGTGATCATACAGGTTGAATTTTAAAATGGTGTTTTGGGAGGCATCCAAGTATGTGGGGTGTCCAGGTATCTGGTAAGTGATAGTAATGGTCAGCCCTTCCTAATCTTGCTTGCACAAGTATTTAGTTGTGTGGTTGTGCCAAAGGCAGAGGGATGATCTGCATAGTCACTGATCTCTTGTTGGAGAAATCTAACAGCATGCACAGATCATCAAGATGTTTCTATTTGATGCTGCCATTGACATTCCAAGCAGGTAGTATACCTGTTGAGAATCTTGATATTCACATTCTGCTCTTCTATTACATAACCAAGATTCTAGGCCTGTCACATGACATGTCACCTGATTGCATGACACATTTACTTGTGTACATAATCAGAGACCTAGACCTGCTGACATATTTGCTTATGTACAAGGTCTAGACCATGATGTCATATTATATGATCATGAGGCCTTTATGCTATTCATTATGATTTCTTATCTTCTATGTATATGATATTATAGATAAGAATAACTTATGCTATTGGATGTCTTTATAGACTTTGCATAAGCCTTTATTGCTATTGGTTCTTACTATCAATTCCATAGCTCTCTTTATGCCATTGGTAGATATTTATATTCCACATGGCCTAATTTATAGGTACAGCCACAGTTGTAGACATATATAAGGATGGCCCTTTTGGCCATTCTTTCCCTTTTTCTATAAAGTCAAATATAGTGATTTCTGCACTGAACCATCTTTATCCTTGAGCTATTCCAGCACCATTCCTGACTGCTTTTGACTTTCTAGTCAGAGGTTCTACTCTTGATTACTACCTACCAGTTTTTCCACAAGAAGTGTGAGTAGATTTCCACACATTGTCTCTCCCTTAACCTATGACTTTGGCTTTATTCCTGAAATGTTATGAGCTCCGCTAGACATGGCTAATTCCATTACTGTTGAAAGATATCTTAGAACTGGCCAGAGCCCCTGAACTCTCATCTTTATGAAGTTAATCATGCCTAATATCACACTTGGAGAATCCTGTTATGCTCGACTCAGGTAGAGGTGATCGTAGACCTGGTTGGTTCAGAGGTTCTGTCTAAGATGAACATTTGTCATAGATGGTTCAAGGATTTGAGGGTTCTTCCAACAATAAGACAATCATTGGTGATTTCAAGAATTTCAAAGGAGCGTCCACTCAGAGTAGGACAAGAATTACAAGGGAGACAAGGGATCTGAAAGATCAAGGGACGATGCAAGGTACATATGATGCTATTCCAGGTAGGTCAAGTGTGAGGTACATCAGTGGTATTGTAGGGTTTATATAAGAAGAAAGAAAGGGAATTACTAAGTAATAGAATGTGAAGGAATTCTGAGGAACTGTTAGTAATACACAGCAAGTAAGATGAAAGAGGAAAGGATGATGTCAAGCAGGCTGTACAGCAAGACAATAGGAATACATAAAGCAGTAATCAGGATGATGAAGAGAATGATAGGAATGCATAAGAAAGTAAGCAGGATGATGAAGGAGAAAAGAAATAGGGGTGAATTGTAACATTACCCCCGGAGTACATTCAAAGCTTTGAAGAGAATATTAAGTAAAAAAAATTAGAAATCATAGTTTGCACCCAGTGAACCTGTAATGTTTGCATAAGCAGTGTCATCCCAGACATTGTCTCCGTAATCTTCATCGGCATAATCTGGAGAAACAACAGGGGACTGTAATTGTCAGTTAGGACGATGTCGAGGACAATCTGTGTTTCATTTAGTGCATCTTCAAGTGCAATGATGGTGATGAGGGGTAGAAGTGTTCTCAGGAATCATTTGAGAAATGTGAAAGTGAGAAGGTGGAATAGGGATGGGCTCAGCCGAGGAGGTGCTGGTTATGGAAAAAGCAGTAGTCAGGGGGGAATGATGGCACCAAGGGCAACACAAGATGACATGTCCAGGTTGGATGTTGTGACAATGGGGGCAATGGTAGTCTGGACAGTTAGCCATGTAGTGGTCTTCTTGTTGACAGTGGAAACACCGGTTGGTGGGATTGGAGGGCAGTCATCATCTTTCAGCTTCTCTCCATGTGGCAAAGGATGCAAACCCAGGCAGTAATAGTCGATGGGTGACAGCGATTGCCATTTGTTTGGCTCATTGTTTTTCGATGGTCATGTTGGCAGACGATGCAGATGGAGTGGAGGGGATGGGAGAGGGTGGAGGAAAGATGGGGACGGGGGTGCCAGTTTGCTGCTCACTCCATGCTTGGGCTTTGCCTAGTTCCTAATGATAATGGTCAATCTTTGAGATGGCTAGGGGCATTTGTAACTGATAGAGGACAGTGAGGAGGTTTCCTTTAGTTTGGGTCTGTATTTGTCAGAGGATACCAGTATGAAAAGTGATGCTTTCATTGGAAGAGGTGAGGAAGAGAAGGTTTGCAAGGCATTGATTCTGTAAAAAGGTGCATTGTAGGTTCCATAGAGGGGATTCCATGTCAAGGTGGCTCCCAAAATAGAGAGTCATTTGGGGGTTGTTATTTTGTCAAGCCATGAGATCTAGGATTTCGGCAGTAGGGACTTCCTGAGTGTGGAAGGCAGAGAGGGGGAGGTTGACGGATTGAACAGGATTTTCAATGGGAGGAGGTGGTGTGTTTTCTGATTCGTAGTTCCAGTATTCAGTTTCCCAAGATTCAAGAGGTGTGTGAGAGAGGGAGGAAGGACAAGAGGAAAGTCTATCAGACAAAGGTATAGTGATGGAGGAGACTGAGACTGAGGGGACAGGGGTAGTGGTAGAATGGTGAGAGTAGATGATGGGCATGATGATTGCTAAAGACAAGGTTGTTATTTAAAAAAATGGAGGGGTGATGGTTTTTATAATTGAGAAAGGCAGACTTTGCATGTTTCAAGTTGTGCTCAGGAACCCATGAATTATCCTCAGTTGTGTATCCCTTCCATTGGATCAGGAAGGACTGATGGGATGGAGTTCCCTTGTGACGTAAGATCTTTTCCAATTCATATTCTTCTCCTGTGATTAGGTTGGGTAGTGGCACAGGGAAGTTCGGGCCATGTACATTGTTTTTGCAATAGGGTGATAAGAGAGAGGCATGGAACATGGGGTGAATTTTTCATGTTTGGGGTAGTTGGAGTTGGTAGGTTATCGGGGATAGAACCTTGACAATGATAAAGGGTCTTTCTCACTTAGGTGTGTGAACTTTGGGTTGGCAATAGATCATTTCTGTCATATTCTGGATTTCATCCAAGTCCAACTCCGGCCACTACAACACAACTCTGGATATCCTGTAACAACTCTGGCACATTCTCGTGCACTTAAGTATCTCTGTTCTCCAGACCCTTAATTTATACCTCTATACTCTTTTGTTGTCCTCTTGTACACTCTCCATTTTACATCTGTCACTTATCCCTTATTTCCCTGACTGTCACTTCTCCCTGTTCCATTCTCTGTCTGTCATTCCATACTTACACCTCCATTCTCTGTCTGTCATTCTGTACTTACACCTCCATTCTCTGTTTGTTCTTCCGACCCTTATACATTCTTGCTCCGTACCTACCTCCAATATATTTACCTGACTCTGTACCTTAGACACTTCTGCTCTCCATATATAAACCCCTCTGTACTCTCTTTGTAATCTCAGTTGAATATCAAATCGAACAACCTTCCTCTCCTCACTCTAACCTCCTGGTCTCCATCCGATCCCCATCTCCGCCTTTCCCCTTCATTACACTTGAACCTAACGGTTCTCGTGACCTCCAATCTCTGACCTCTGACAAATTCAGGACCTCTGGGTTCAGTAAGGGTGCAGCATATAAGCTGAAGCCAAGTCCCACTGAGACTCCACTCTGGACTTCACTGAAGTTATGTCCATCCTTATAGTTCTAATAGTATATTCAACTCTTACTTGCTAGAACTTGATGTTCATGAACACTCGCACTCGTACCAGAACAGGTACCAATGTTGTCCCTGCCCTATCCCCTTTATACAACCTTCTGTTCATGTTTGGGAGCAACCACCGAGATCCCAAGTCCACCAATGACTTCCATGGGTTCTCTGTGCAACCCACACCCTCTGTTTCCCAAGGTTACCCCGAATCCCCAACTCCCAGAGCACAGATAGTTTCTGCCTAGCTTGGAGGTGGTGATGGCGAGTTAGCCAGTCATCACTCAAGCCAATGTGAGGCTACTTTCCACACTCCAGTCAATGACAACCCTCCTCTTTTGGATGATCCAGACTTCCCTGGAGATGACCCCTTTGATGATGGTTTGGATGGCCCCAATCAAGACCCCTTCAACTCCGAAGGCAACAAAGCTGCCCAGGATGTGCTCACCCAGCTTGCTAGTGCAATCCAACTCCTCATCTGCTCCACTTGTAAGCCCTCCAAGTCTACTCTGCACACTAAGATCTGGGAACCAGACCAGTTTGACAGGATGGATCCCTGCAAACTCCAGATTTTCCTGATCCAGTGTGAGCTCAACTTCCAGGACTGGCCTAAGGCCTTTAGAATGAACTGCACCAAAGTCACCTTTGTGCAGTCCTACCTGAAAGGCATGGCTTTGGAATGGTTTGAGCCTGATTTCCTTCAGATGGATGGGCTGGATGACCATCCTCTCTGGATGGATGACTTGAAGTTTGTCCTCAAACTCCATACCAACTTCAGTCTGCATAACCCCATCAGAGATGTGGAACATCAGCTGGACCATCTGTCTATGAAAGATGATCAGAGGATCAACAAGTACATGGTGGAATTTAACCGCATCGCTTCACAAGTTTGAGGATATGGAGAAGGTGCCCTTCAGCATCACTTCTACAATGGCCTCCCTGATTGTCAAGGATGAGATCTCCTGCATTGGGAAGCCTCCCACCCTCACTGAACTCTGTGTTCTTTCACAGACGATTGACGCGTGCTATTGGGAGCACAAATCTGAAATCAGTTGTCAAATGAAGCCCACCCAATCCTCTTCCTCACCCTCTTCAAAACCCACCATATCCTCCAACTCTGCCCCCACCTCTGCCTCCAACTCCAGTGGTCACACAGACTCCAAGGAGTCCAAAGTCCAAACCGCCAACTAGAACGCAAGCACAGATTCAACAACAAGCTCTGCATGTTCTGTGGTCACACCGGCCACATGACTAAGGACTGCTTGAAGTCCACCTCCAAGGCTTCGAAGGCTCATGCAGCTTCAACTGCAACTCTGGACACTACACTGGAGGTCTCTTTGGAGACAAAAAATAGCCTGTGACCTCCCTGACTCCACACGGGAAGAAGGTTGTGTTGATCCCCCCTGTGCACTCAAGGAGATCCGACTCAACACATCTGCTCTTCATTTCTCTCCTTTTGTATGATATTCCCGCCTTCTCTGCTCTCATAGATTCTGGTTCCTCCGATTGTTTTATAGATACCTCCTTTGTCAATAAACACACTCTTTCAACCTACTCTGTCCCTCTGTTGCAACTCCGCCTATTTGATGGAACCTCAAACCCTGTGATCTCTCAAGCTGTTGACCTCTCTGTCCGTTTCTGAACCAGTGATATCACTTTGACAACATTTTATGTCACTCCGCTGGATGGCTCCTGTTCCCTTGTTCTAGGACACAACTGGCTCACCCACTACAATCCATTGATTGATTGGGTTTCAAGCAGTATATCTTTCCATTCACCTGAACAGCCCATGCCAGCCCCTTCAAGCTCATCTCTGCAGCCTCCAGACTTGCCTCCTCCAGCTGACCCTTCCCCATCCAATTCACTGTGTTTCTCCAATTGCAAAGCTCCTCTGATAGCAATAATTGGTGCCCCTACTTTCATGCTGGCATGTCATCTAGAAGGATCTATGCAATTCAGCATGCAAATCTGCCCCCAAGGGAGTGATCTTTATGCTGCCTCCACCAAACCTGAACCTGTTGATCTCTCCAGAGTTCTTCCAGATTACCATGATTTCACCAACGTGTTTAGCAAGAGCAAGGCTTCTACCCTTGCCCCTCATTGCAAGCACAATCTGAAGATTGACCTTGAGGACAGTGTTTCTCCTCCCATTGGTACCACCTATTCCCTTTCCCCATCCGAGCTTGAGTCACTCCAGGCATCCCTTGATGAACACCTTGCAATGGGTTTCATCCACCCTTCCTCCTC